>JANSTT010017629.1:0-16385 GCA_026745375.1 Platyura marginata
CAGTCCATTGAAGAATTGAAGCGCAAAATCTCCTTGAAAATATTACCGCCGGTATACTCATATTGTTTAAGTACGGCTATCAAATAAGAAAAGGTTTACTATAACTTAATTCTTTTTCATTCTAGGTCATTGGACACGACAAAAAAAAAGACAAAAAAAAAAGAAAAAGGGGGACAACCCAATGGCAAACCAGGAAATAAATATTTACAGGTAAATGGATCAAGATTTTATTTCACCATTGACAGTTAGACATAATTTTGGGTTTTTTTTTTCATCTTTTTTTTATTATTATTTACGACCATATTACGATAATTTAAAACAAAATATAAAAATAAAAATGTTTATTGCATAATAGTAGAGTAGACTAATTTGGTGTGCATCCATAGATTATTGGTGAGATTAATATTTAAAATGCATCACCGTATTTTAACATAATGCATTATGGTTGTTCGATGTACAAATTCTAGATATACGTACAGGTGACCCTCGTATAACGTGGTACTTCTATAATGCGTTTTTGCTCTACATCGCGATTATGGAAATTGCGTGTCTTGCATAACGCTGTTGTAATTTCGTATAACACGGTTGTAGTTTTGTATAACACGGTCTTGAAAATATATTTTAGAATACAAGCTCTATAATCTAAATCTAAAGCTATCTATCTAAATATCTAAAATTTTATGTGCTACGCTGTTGTAATTTCGTATAACACGGTTGTAGTTTTGTGAAAATTGATTTTAAAAGACATATTTTATACGAAGCACTATGGTTAACTCTATAATCTAAAGCTATCTATCTAAATATCTAAATTTGTATGAGCTGCAATGTTGTAATTTCGTATAACACGGTTGTAGTTTTGTATAACACGGTCTTGAACATTGGTTTTAGAATACATATTTTATACGAAGCTCTATGGTTAAGTCAATAATCTAAACCTATCTATCTAAATATCTAAATTTTTATGAGCTGCGGTGTTGTAATTTCATATAACCCGGTTGTGGTTTTGTATAACACGGTCTTGGAAATTGATTTTAAAAGACATTTTATACGAAGCTCTATGGTTAACTCTATATTCCAAATTTATCTATCAAAATATCTAAATTTTTATGAGCTGCGTTGAGAATTAGTCGAATTAATGTGGAAAACCATTCAAATTCGCCTAAAAGTTCATTGAAAACCATTCAAATTCAACTGAAATTTGACAGTTGAGTTTTTGTTAAATTTTTAGAAATAATTTTTTTTTTATAATTGAGTGATGGAAACAGGTGCTTTGGAATTCAATTAGCACAGTTCCAAAAATCGCAACCGTAGTAGAGGCGACATAGGCAACCTGGCAAGTGGTAACGGAAATGGAGCCTAGATGGTTTCTGCGAGACGCGATGGTCACCACTATCATTAACTAACTAACTTTATATTTAAAAAAAAAAATGGCGTTTTTCGAACGTAACCTTACTTTTTTGTATGCATTCCTTGTCTAGCATTTTTGTGCAATCTTACTTTCGCGTTATATGAGGGATACCTGTACAAATACACACAGACACAGTATGTTATTGAACTTTTAATATTCCATTAGCTTGTCAAGTGACATTGATTTTAACGTTTTTCGACTGCATAACGATTATTGAATATTGAACCTACCTATGTACTGTACATAAATATTAAATTTTTAGACAAATTTTTGATAATTTAGTCTTTAAAAAAAAAAACATAAAATTACGAGTAAAAAGTTTAAATAAATTTTCCTTATGAAAATAGTCACACCCGTAATTATTCGAATTCCTATTTGACTGACCACCGGAGGCCCCCACAGATTTTACTCAAAATAATTTTGTTGTTTATTTTTCTTGGTTTTTTGGTTTTCGTATTTTGTTTTTTTTTTAACTTAATTAACGTCAATATATATGTGGAGGTGAAAAGTAGATGGTTATGTTGATTTAAATCTCTTTTTTTCTGTACTTTATCTATATTAACCATCAGACGGATGTCTCCTGTAAGCTTTACCTAATTCATGTTAAATATATATATATATATATATTTTTACCTGTGTGATACAGTTTATGTGTGTCTAAATGATATACCCAAGAGTAGGGATTTCCTTTCTATATATACTGAAATATAGAATTTTGTTGGGTAAATAAAAAAAAAAAACAAAAATCTCTGTTGGAAAGATTCTATTCACGCAGAACAAATCAACAGAGAGCTACCATTTTAGGTTTATGTACATCACATACATAAATGACTGTATATATATACGTACATGTACATTGTAGTTACAGTTATAGCTACTTGTATCTAAAGCTAAGGAGATGGTTTTACCTATAGCAGTGCTTTCGAATATTGAGTACGCAAAATTCAACCAAAAATCAAAAAAAAAAAATTGTAATATGAAATATGGATTTAAAGACATTTTTCATAAAGACATTCAAAAAAATAAAAAAAAAATTAAATTATGCGGGTGTTTCGGACCGATTTTAAAAAAAATTAAAAAAATTAATTTTCCAAAAAATTCATGATCAATGGGAAGCATGGAAAAATCGCCACTGTATTATATTTTTAGTAATTATTATTATTTTTATTGTCGTCACTTAAAAAATTAATTAAATTAAAAAATTATTATTAAAAATGATAATTTTTATAGAGAAGCAATTCATTTAAAAAAAACACGTAAGAAGTGGTTTGTGGTGTTTTTCATAATTTTTTTGAAATTCTTAAGTATTTTCATTTAAAAGTAAAAAAAAAATAATTAAAAAACGGACAAAAAAAAAACAAAGTTGCGATTTTTTAAAAATTTTAATTTAGAAAACACATTAAAAAATCCAAAATTCACAATTTTTTTGACTATTAATTGATATAATGAAAATCTACAAAAAACCAATGGCGGACTTTTAATATTTTGAAAATACCAAGAGTGTGAAAATTTGCATAGAATCAAATTTGGAATATTTTTTGAATCAAACCTCTAACTTCTTCCCTAATTTTAATAATTAAAAGCCACTTTTATCGATCAATTTTCCCTTTCAACTGTTTGTATAGCTGGAAAAACAAAAAAAACGTTCTGTTAGCGCACCGAAAACACAGAAGAACTGAACTGAGCGATTGGCGCAAATTTTAAACAGTGCTGTCGTTTTACAATTTGTCAGAGTAGTAGAATGTCTCGAAAAATAATGGAATATTTTAGACATTTTCGGAGTACCACAGATTGAGCGATTGCCGCAAATTTTAAGGAGTGCTGTCGTTTTACAATTTATCGGAGTAGTAGAATGGTTCGAAAAACCGGAATATTTTGAACATTTTCGGAGTACCACAATCGGTATTTTTTTTACACTTTTTCGGTATGAACTGCTAATTTTATTAAATTTTTCCTATTATAATATACTTTAAACAAAGAAAAACAACAATATATCGAGGGCTTATATTCAAAACTGTCTATCTGCAATTTTGACGAAAATGTGTTTTTGATGGCAAACTCTTTACTGACCACAACTACAAACATAATAATTTCGAACTAGAAAATCGATTCTAAGACTAATTTTTTATCATTTTTGTTATTTGCCTATCTACTTACGACGTTTATTTGTGAATCCAATAGTGTCCATCTACTATAAACTCTAAGTATACGATTTGTTTGCTTTTACTATTCCATACTTGAGTTTTTTACAATTACAATACTTAACTTGTATTTTCGCTCTACTGAAAAATTGTATTTTTGCAGATAGACAGTATTGAATATAAGCCCTCGATATGTTTCATTCAAATCAGATTATAATGACCGGTCAAAATAACGGAGTATCATAAGTAAATGTACAGGGTGTATAATAACAGATTGGCCACGGCGTAGCAACTTTTTCGTCCGAAAAAAACGATGATTTAAACGAAATTAGGCAAACTTTATTGCAAGTATTTCATTAGAAATGTAATTCTTAATAAAAAGTAGGCATCAAAATACAATAATAAAATGGTTGTCTTATGCATTCATTTTTATGAAAGAAAATCGTGTTTTCGAACAAAAAATCTTACTTTCGAATGTTAGTGAAACCATTTTGTGTTTAATTTAACTCTATGCGCACAAAAATATGTAAATTCTGTCCAAACGAAAATAATACACTAAATTTAAGTCGACATAAAAGAAAAGAAAGACAATCCGAAAATCTCAAATCATTTACAAAATTCGAACATTTTCGAATTTTTCGAACAGACAAACTATTTAACCGAAATCCCGTGGCCAATCTGTTATTATACACAATCTGTAGCCGAAATCCCGTGGCCAATCTGTTATTATACACCATCTGTAGTAAAAGTACTTGACGATTGGAGTAAAACGACAGCACTGATTTTAAATGCCTTTGAATGAATGCGTCTAGAGGCAGTCTTGGAGAGTTAGAGGATTAGAAATAACTTTGTTGGTCGAATTCCACATTCGCAAAATAGAACAAATAATTAAAAGAAATATATGTGCAATGTTATTAGAACGCCCAAGTGACACAGTTGGAAAGCACTGATTTTTTTTTTTATATATAGGAAGAACCTCCCGAAGCTAATACAAAATAGTGTACGAGTAGGTTGCAGATAAATGTATGGCAAAAAAAAAAAAAAAATTCTTCTAAAAATAAATAACATTCAAAATCCCATTCACACATTTAACTTAATTTTCAATTGAATTTTAAAACGATTTTTTTTTTTTTTTTTTTTTGAAAAGCCATTACTACTACTATGAGAGCGAGAACAGAGAGAGTAGGTGTGTCACAATGCAAATAAAAAGAATTCAGCACAATCACCAGAAGAAGAAAATAATTTTTTTATGAATGCAAATTTAATTCAAAGCCCTGCTGGTACTACCTAATGTAGAGTTTTTTTTTTTTTATTTACTAACTTCAGTTGTTCAGATGTACACATCCATATATACAACACACAAAGCATGACAAAATTTAATATGCAAATTAGGGATGAAAACGAATGAAAAAAAAAAAAAACCAAAACAGAAAATTTGCTCAGTTCATCGACTGGATATTCCTTAAAAGTCAAAATCGAACGAATTATGCCAAAGCAAAAATAAGAGAGACGGAACGAATAAATTAACATAAAACAAACAAAATAAAAAAAAAAAACAAAAAAAACAAAAATTTATATAGAAAACGACTTAATTGAAGTAATTCCCAGAGGCATCAACACTTTTTATCTTTTGCGAAACATCTTCTGGGAATACCCTCGCACATAACGTCGGTAGAGACGAGAGAGAGAGAGAGAGAGAGATTGAGAGAGGCGTTGAGCTTTTGCAAAAGCAAATTTAATGAAGCTCAATTTTTATTATTTAATCAATATTGTTTCGAGGGAAAGTGTAATTCCCTTATAAATGGCCTCGTTTAAAGGTTAATATTTTATTTTTTTTTTTTTTGTTTTTCTTTGGGATTAAAAATGGTTTTTAGTGAAACAATAAAATATAAAATAAAAAATAAAGACAGACAAAAAAAAAAAAAAAAAAAAATTACCTAAATGAAAATATTGATTTTCATTAATTTTGTTTTGTAATAAAAAACCGAACAATTGATTTTGATTAAATAATTTTTTTCTGGAGCACTCATTTTTAGCTTTAAAAATTTATTTAAACTTAATTGAGGGCATCATTGTATGTACCCCCATACATATACAAATACATACATAGATGTTGTAATAAAAATGGTTAGCTGAAAGGTTAGCGATGGTAAACCATAAAAATAGTTTTTTTTTGTTTTTTGTTGTTGTTGTTGTTGTTGTTGTTGTTGTTGTATAGCCTGGTGCAGAGAGAACCTTCCCTATAAATTTGTGTAATATTCATTAGTTTGTTTTACATTCTCATATTTATATAGGCCTTTTTTATGTGTGAATGAGTTTTTTGCAAATTGGAACAGAAAATCGACAAACAAAAAAATGTTCAACTAGGATTTGTCAGAATTTTTTTTTTTGTTTTTTGATCTTTTTTTGTTTTTTTTTTTGTTTTTTTTTTTTTAATTTTATTTCACTGCTCCTGTAGCCATATGAAATGTTATAGTAAACATTCAGGGTTTTTTTTTTCATATACTTATTCATACATATAGAGAGGTTATGAATGGATATGTGCCATGTACCTACCATTTGTGTTTTTTTTAATTAACATTTTTTTTTTTAAATTGGCCAAAATTTAAATTATTTTTTTTTAAAAAATAAAAATTTAATTTTTGACATGATTTGAAAATATTTTTTCTTGATTGCGAATAGTTAAAGACAAAATCCAAAATTTATGAAAAAGAAATATTTTCAAAATTATTTTTGTGAGTAAAATTTGATTAAAAATCGTTGTGGCTTTCAAAAATGAATTTTATGGAATAAATTAATGGAATGGATCACCACGTAACCGGTTTAATATTTGCAATATGACGGCGGAAACCAAGACGACCACTCTAGATATACATAAAGTGGGGAAAGGTGGAAGAAGGATAGAAGAATGGTGGAAAAGAGTGGGGGAAGGTAGAAGAACGGTGCAAAAGAGTGAGGAAAGGTGGAAAGGTGGAAAGGTGGAAGAACAGTGGAAAAGAGTGGGGAAGGATGCAAGAAAGGTGGAAGAACAGTGGAAAAGAGTGGGGAAGGATGGAAGAAAGGTGGAAAAGAGTGGGGAAGGGTGGAAGATAGTATTGAAATGTGGAAGAAGGGTGGAAAAGAGTGTTGAAATGTGGAAGAAGGTTGGAAAAGAGTGGGGCAAGGTGGAAGAAAAGTGGAAAAAGGTGGAAGAAGGGTGCAAAAATATGGAGAAGGGCGGAGGAAGGATGAAAAAGAGTTGGAAAATGTGGAAGAAGGGTGGAAAAAAGTGGAGAAAGGTGGAAAAAGAGTGGAAAAAAGTGAGGAAAGGTGGAAGAAGGGTGAAAAAAAGTGGAGAAAGGTGGAAAAGAGTGGGGAAAGGTGGAAGAAGGGTAGAAAATAGTGTGAAAATGTGGAAGAAGGGTGGAAAAAAGCGGGGAAAGGTGAAAGAAGGGTGAAAAAGAGGGGGAAAAGGTGAAAGAAGGGTGGAAAAGGGTGGGGAAAGGTGGACAAAGAGTGGAAAAGAGTGAGGAAAGGTGGAAGAAGGGTGGCAAAGAGTGGGAAAGAATAGGAAAAGGGTGAGGAACGATTGGGAAGTGTGGGGAAAGGGTAGTTTTACTTAGCAGTCTTTTTTATTTAATTTATTAACGTTTTTCTTTTTCTTCTAGGACAAATAATTTTGATTGGTAAGTGATTTTAATTTATTATTTATAAGTATGTGTGTATATTTTAAAATAAAACAACATTTTTTAAAAAAATTTTGTTTAGGTTTGTGATTTTGATATTTCGGGGGGGAAGAAATTTTATTGGAAAAAAATTTCTACCCAACCATTTAACGTAGACTCAAAATTTCTTTTATTTTTGATGGGGATTGCGAATTTCTCCCCTTAAAGTAACGTAGACTCAAATTTTCTTTCATTTTTGTTGGGGATTGTGAATTTCTCCCCTTAACGTAACGTAACGTTTAGTTTTTAAGCAATGGACTCGGCGTTAATGTGTGAATGCGTGAATCTGAGATATGTTTGCGTTATTTTATTTATATTGTGTGTGAGGGTTGGTGTGTAAACGTACGTACATACGTACGAAGTGTCGGAATAAATGATTTTTTTTTTAATCCGAAAAAAGGTCCTCCTCGGTTTTCACTTACGGTACATGGTACAATATAATGTTGTGCTCCGTTTCTCTACTCTTCTATTTTTTTTTAAAAGAAGCAATACTGCCAATCTGCTTACCGTGTCCTCATCAATTTTTTAATTCGGTCATAGGTATGTGGCACGGCACCGTTGTGAGTCGTTGCCGGTTCTTCTGATCCCTGGCTCGCAGAGTGTGAAGTGTATTTGGGCCCAAGTTCGGTCCAAGTCGTTCGACATTCTAAGAGGTGGGCGGTTGCGTTTTAAGTTTTTTTTTTTGCTTTGTACACTTTTGTTTTTTCGTTTTCTTTCCGCTATAAGAAGAAGGAGAATTGTGCGGTATTGCTTTTTTTCATTGATAGATTAGTGGCATCAGGGAAACGTACAGTGGTAAATTCTTTTCTCGCTACTCTTCGCGGCATTCAAAATTTTCGATTTTTTATTTTGAGAGCAAAATTAATAGAAAATGTCAATGCGATGTTGCTCTCTTAGGCATTTTTTTTAATTTTGCGGCTTTTCTGATTTTCCTATTTCCACCATGTTCACATTCACATTCATTACCGTCTCCTCATTTATTCATTGGAAATATGGAAAATCGAATGGTTGTCCTTTTAGCGTTTTTAAATTTTGATTCAATTTTAATTTTTGACTTAATTAATTACTCTAATGGAGACCCATTAGAGCAAATAATTAATTTTTCTGTTTTATTCCTACGAATGCGGCGAAAGGAGTATGCATTCCAAATACATTCCCGAAATGTATTTTCAATGTAATTACGATGCGTGAAAGGAATTCGAGTATCACAGATAATTGGAAGTGCTTGGCTAGTACGATTTGATTAATTAATTATTAATTAATTAATTAACTCAATTCCAAATGCTAGCAAGGACGACCATGTTCCGTTGTGTTAACGTTTTTTTTTCTAATTCTCTTCCCATCTAAACAGGCGAAATACGTAAGGCTTTATTGAAGGTCCGTTAGCACTTGGCACGCATCTTGTCAGACATTCGTGGGCTTCCCGTTCTGACCTAGATCCGTTGCATAACGGTCGCAATAACGGCCCGGAGGAGGAGCTACTCGGATTTGTATCATGTATCTCAGTATGGTAATCAAGTTTGGTAGCCTCCAAAGGATCGGATCGGATACGAATAGTCCACCAAAACATGACATTTCGCTTTGGCCTGCTGTTCTCATTATTGATTTACGTATTTTCGTTGATATTGTTTAGGAAGGTGCCCGGTTGACCTAAAGCTCTGGCCAACAAGCATCTTTTCATGGGAATTATACTACGCAATCTTAATGGTCCTACTCAATCGATGAGTCCCCGCATTTTGTCTTTTTTCGTTTCGTTAGTTTTCAGGTCGTTTTGTATTGGGATGGTGTGTACCGTCGTGGGTCTTTGTAGTTTCCAGATTAAGCACAGCCTTGTACGCATTGTTGTGTTTAAGATGGGGGCTGCAAACCGTACTACATCCAACGAAAAGGTAATTGTTTTTTTTTTTTTATTAATTTTGATATACACACATACGGCTAGTTAACCCTTAACTGATAATATAATTTTTTTTCCTTAATAAATTGAATTAATTTTTGTTCAATATTACGAGTAGTTACGGGTTAGTTAGTTTTTATTTTTATTTTCTTATATTACA
The DNA here is from genome assembly GCA_026745375.1 of Platyura marginata. Taxonomy (NCBI): domain Eukaryota; kingdom Metazoa; phylum Arthropoda; class Insecta; order Diptera; family Keroplatidae; genus Platyura; species Platyura marginata. Next base: position 9,308 of record JANSTT010017629.1, read on the forward strand.
AATTTTAACCCTAATCAGCCCATGTTATTTTAGTGATAAACAAAAAATCACGACATTTTTCACTAAATGTAAATTTATGTCAAAGGAAAATAATATTGGTCAATTTTACTACATTATTCTACATTCTACTACATAAAAGAATTGCAAATTTTTCAAAATTCAAAGTCACAACTTGGGCTGATAAGGGTTAAATATATTTTTTCTTTATATTTTCTTTTTATTATATTATTTCAGGTCAACTAACTGTAAGTAATAGAAATTTTTTTAATTTAATTTTTTTTTTTCCCTATTCACATGTCGAGGTCTCGCGACATGTCACTGGTCATTGAAATAGATAATTGAAAATATTGCAGGGACTTACTTATTACTATACATAATAATTTCTTTTCTCATATCAATTTAAGGTATGATCCAGCAGATGAGGGAAATATTTTTTCAAAACGTATTCCTGCGATTGATTAGAGCAAAAAATTGTACCGCAGTGGGGGTGTGTCCAAAATTGACCGTTGGGTTGGTAGAATGATTTTAAGTTTTGGGGATCAAAAACAACGTTTGTGCTTATAACTTCCATAAAAAAGCCAGGAAATCCATATTTTTAGGTTTCATTTAAAGATGAATGTCCCTCTCTCTTATTTTTGGTTCAATAATTCTACATTTTATGACACACTGTTTGAAAAAAATGACGATAATCTTTAAAAATGGAGAAAATATTACGAAATCTGAAAGAAACATAAAATTGTCGGTAATGTAGGTTCGAGATAAAATTATTGTTCTTTGCATAAAAGTGGACGTTTTACGAATACACTTAAAAACGAGTTTTCATTTTTGTTGGATTTCTCAATATTAAACAGAAAAATTCCCAAAAATCATGGTGAACCTATTTTTTTTAATGGGAGTGTATGTAGGTATTTTTTATCATGTTGCAGGTCATTACTGTAAGCACGCTACAAGAGGAAGTATGTAGTAATATTCTAACAAAACTCTTATTCTATTTTAAACATAAGAAACAACGAGAATTTCATTTATTAATGATTAAATTACATATATATATATACAGGGTGGTGCATAAATTTCTGCCTACGTAATTTTATTGAAAACACCATTATTCGATAATATCTAATAATTCAATTCACTTTTTATTTAATATTAGACATCAATAAACATTTTTTTGGCAATTCAATATTTTGTATATTTTCCATCATTATTCCAGTCATTTATGTATTCCCGATCGAAAACTATCGCATAGTTTTGAAATAAATTTGTTTGATAAATTTTCTTGGATTTTCTTAATTAATAGCTTTCCTGTGTCATTTGCATAGACTTTTTTTCTTTTAATAAACCAACCAAACATGTTCCACAGGATTTGCGTCCGGAAAAATTTTCTGGCCAATCTTTCCAAACATTTAGACGATTTTTTTTTGCGATTCAATTCAATGCTGAGTTTTGAAGTGTGGCACCTAGTGCCGTGCTGCATCTCAGAACTGTTTCTCGTGTTTTTAGAAATAAATTGTCAATTGTAAATTGCATTTTTGTAGTTTGGTAATATTTTCTGGACATAATATTCCCCATTAACGGTACATTTTTCTTCAACAATGCGAAGTTTTTGGTTTGGACGCGATAACAAATTCCCAACCATGATTTTTAAACTAAATTTTGTTTTTTGGTGGTTTGGTGGTTCTTATTACGGCATTTTGTCTGTTTCCTGAACCGAAACTGAGGGTTTTGTCAGTATAAAGAACGTTGGCTCAATTTAACCGAGAAATTTCACATTCATCAAAAAATCAACCCAGAGTTGCCTGGAAATACTGAATTTGAACTGCCAAGTTGTGCCAATGTTTTAGATTTTAGGACGAAAATGTTCTCCGTTACCCACAATTGTGATAAAAATGATATTTATTTAAGAAAAATCAGATTATCACCATTATTAAGGACAAAAACTTTTTCTAAAATTTTTAAATTTACCACTAAATTTTGTGCCTCACTTTTTAAATTTTTTAATTCCACTTATTTTATTGAAACTAAACCCAAAAAAAACTTTCAAATTTAAAGCGTTTAAAAGCGTTTTCTAGTAACAGTCTGTACAATAAATATAATTGTGTAAATTGAATATAAATGATTAAAAACCCTAGAAATGACAAAATCGATTGCAGCGCAATAACGGTATTTCGTGGAAAGTGTATGAATAAAATCTTCATTTTTTTATTCTCTATAATTTTTTCCGTAATATAAATACTTTTCGGGTAAATGATTAAAAACCTTAGAAATTCAATAAAATTGATTGCAGCGCCATAACGCTAGGTCGTACTACTTTTTGGTCTATAATTGTTGTCATATTCATTTTTTCTACATTTCGACTATCTTTCGAGTAAATGAATGGTTTATATAAAAATTAGGTGAATACTGTACCACAGTCTCCCCTATTTTTTGTCCGATTTGCTCCAAAAACAATAGGGATCTTACTCTAGGACTACATAATAAACGTCCAGCCGTTTGGCCGGGAACTTCGATCACGGACAGACGGACGGACATGCATATTTCGACATAGAATTTCACGAGAAAGGCAATGGTGTACGATGAGTATTAGAAACTCCGTTAGAAACTCCGTACCAAAGTCATAATACCCTAGATTAACATCACACGGGTATAATAATAAATTTTAGGTTGTTTATTTAATGAATGTAAAAAAATTATTTAGGGAGAAATTTATGCACCACCCTGTTATATTTATACTTACTTTCTTCCAAGTTTTCTATATTTCAATTAAAACGTTAAATATCCAACATTCAATTAAATTTGTAATATTAGAAACACTTTTTTGAATAGTTAATTAACTTTCCATAACTATTTTCATTAAATTCAATTTTAAATCGGATGTATATTTATACTTAATTATATAGGTCCGTACTGTACATGTACATTTACGTAAAACCGGATCAAAAACTTTTATTGATGTTGTTTTTGTGTTTTTTTTTTTCTTTCACCACATAACAAAAAATTCACTTTAGTTTTTCATCATAATAATTTCCACGTGTATATAATTCAAATTCCACTCATCAATGAATTTTCCGGTATAATGGAACAATGCGCAAGACATCTATAGACGGGACGTAAAATTTAAATACGAGTACCGATAATAAAATCATTGCGAAATTTTTCCATTTGCCACAAATATTTTTTTTTTATATTTTTTTTTTTTTCTATTTCCTCTAAAAATATATTTTCGATTTTCTATCAAAGAAAATTTAATATTTTTCAATCATGATATCCTTTCGTAATAAACGGCGAGAATAAATTTACGCACACAAAACGCACATTCGAACGTATACACGAACTGCATAAACATAAACCATGAATGACAAGTACTATGCTAATACTGTTTACTGTTAGCGTTAACTAAAACTGAATGCACTGCACATATTATGCTTTTGATGTAGTAGACTTCTGGTGTTACGGACAACTTTTTGTTTCAAAAGGCCCCCAAACAAGAAGAAGTTAAACATGATTTTGTGTGCGATGAGAAGGCACGACGACGTGTATTATATGCGCGTGCCCGATTGCTGCTTTAGTGTGTCTGTTTTATATATTATTTTTTGGTTCAGTTCGCATTTTCCCTGCTGAAAATTTAACATAAAATGGAAATGACTCATACACGCCGTTTCCCCTTCGATATTTACAAACACAAATCAGTGTTGGATATCAGTTTGTTGGTTATAGGTTGGTATAAATGATATGCTTTTCTCTTTTGGAGGCAATATTTTTCGCAGAGGAGAATTTCAGAGTTTTCCTATTGATTTTTCACATACATAATAGCAAAAACGGAACAACAACAAAAAAAACCTACTCATACTCAACTCTGTTTGTGAATGTTGGGGCTACGTTTTTGGAGCAAAAGTGTTGGATGGTTGTGTCTTGTGTTATTTTCGTTTTTGTCAGAGAGCATAATATTTTTGTAACTATGCAACGTAACGTTGTATGTTGTGCCTCTGCGATAATAATTTATGCTCGCTGGTGTTATGTGTAACTTCACTATACTTAGCCCGATGCATATCTTGCTACGTTATATAAAATATAGGAGTAGAAATAATGTTTTTATTTTTGCAAGAAACTGGTTGATTTTATTATTATTATTTTTTTTTTTTATAAACTGGAATATGTCGTTGACTTCTTAATGCTTAGTATGTACAAACATAATATTCATATGTATAGGTAATATGTACATCAAAATGACTAATACTAATTAAATGTTTAATTTACTGTAACCTCCTATAGTCAAAATTGCATAATTGTCTATTTTTTCCCTACTTTCCTCTATTGCTTAAAAAAAAAAAAATTCTAAAGTGTCTAATTAGAAATCTACTCCGAATCAAATTAGAATCAAATTATAATCGCATTAGATTATAATTATAATTCAATAATTAGATATTAGTCAGATTTTATTCAGAATTTAATCTTCTCTAATTAGATTCTAATTACATTCCAAACTAAAATAGAATTCAAATCTAATTTGATTTGAAAATATGCTTCTATATAAATTTTTTTTTTTTGTAATATTTTAATTATATTTAAATATGATTCTAGATAGATTTCTAATCAGATTAATAAGAATTTAATTCGAATCTTATTAGAATTTGATTTAAATCTAATAAAAATCAATCGAAATCTATTTCGTATTTAGTGACTGTCCATTGAAATTAATAAATAAATGTATTTTTAGGGGAATTTTCGTAAGATTTTTAGAATAATAACAAAAAATTGTGTAAGAAAATTTAAGAGAAAATTTTTTAAAAATTTGAATTTAGTACACTACTTTAAATTTAAAGGAAGCACTCACCGAGTAATCTTCGAATGCCATTATTTATTTTTTTAAAAAGCCATAGATTATGAAATTTTGTTATGATTTAGCCGAGATATTATACAAAAAGTGCCAAAAAAAAACTTCCAGAAAATTCGATTTTTTGGAATTTTTTTTTTTGTCAAAATGCATTCAAATAAATTACCAAAAAAAAAAGTTGAATCTACACTCGGACTCGCATTTCATTTTTTTTCCTAACGAATTTGAACCGAGACCGAATAATATGTACGAATATTGTTCCACTTTTGAGTTTTTACTTGGGTTCTCATTTTTCAAAAAAAATGTATGACAATTTTTTTTTGGAAAACAGACAATCAAACATAAATTATTCATTTACGATGGACAATATATTTGGATTAGGGTGGTCCAAAACAGCACTTTCATTCATCATATCTTCGTCAAAATTGTATGAAAAACTCTGCATATTTCTAATAAAGAAGTGGTCTGCGCGTCCCCTAAAGCTTAATCGATAAAACTAGATTCTTTTTATCATAGAATAAAACCTAGCAGAGGCTATGCGTTTTGAATTTTAAAAGTTTAATTTTCCTATATAATTTTGGGCCACCCTAATTTTCATATAAATTTTTGATTAGCTATATTTTCGTAGTCAAATACGATTAAATAGCTCAACTATATAATTATAGCTAGAATTGACTTGTTAAAGTTCTGTGGCAAGGACATTATTTGGACCAACGTATACTACATAATCACAAATGTAGTTAATTTCTTTTCTTCCTTTTGTTTGTCCAAATAAAAAACCCATAAATATTATCTTAACACCTTGTTAGTGTAGCTATAATTTTAAGTCACTGCAAAAAACTAAGGTGAAAAATTGCAAACAAAACAAACTAAATTGCAGACAAAACCTACAATCTATCTAAGCGCCAAATACAAAACAGAACGAAATAATTGTTAACATCCTTTTCTGGGGGGGATATATAAAAACAATAAAAAAAACTCAAGACACCATATTGTTGTACAAATGCAAATTTGTGCCAGCATAAAAATAATGACTGTAATTATCCATAGTAAAAATAAGTGAAGATTTGTGTAATTTTGTTCATGCATGCTTTGTTAGCGCTGTTTGTGAAATTGCATAATTTGTATGCTCACCCAAATTGCTGTCGTATACTACATTTGTATATATATATATTTAAAACAGAATGTTTAAATAAGTCTGCAACAAAATAAAAAAACAAAAAAAAAAAAAACGAGCAAAAAACTAAAAGAAGATATTTGCATCCAATTAGAGCAATTTTGCTAACAAATAATGTGAATAGATATAGAGAGGGATTTATTTGTGACATTCAATCATAGACCATTGTTATACCGTAGTATACATAATCATTTGGAAATATGCAGGTCCGTCCATGATCAAGAATCTGACTGAATGGCTAAAACTAGAGAGTCGAAATTTTGACAGTTTGACAGAGCACTCCACGAGTAATCTTTATAGCAAATCGGACAAGGGATAATAGAGATGGCGTCACCTAATTTCCATTTATTTAAAATATATTTGGAATGTAGAAAAAAATTGAATGTGACAAAATTTATCGATATTTAATAGATTAAAAAGTTTTACATCCTACCGTTTTGGCGCTGCAATCAATTTTTTTTCATTTCTAAGGTATTTCAATCGTTTAAGCCGCAAAAAGCGCTTTTTTGTATTATTTTAAATTTCTAGCATTTTTTTGCCAATGGCAATTTTTCGAAAAAGTTAACCCTTTAAGGCCCATACATTTTAAAGAAAAAAGGGTTAACAAAAATTTTCCTAAAAGCTCGCCCATTCTCAAAATTTAATTGTCAATGCTTTTGTAATTTTTAGAAAACGTTAACCTTTTAAGGTTTAAACGGTGCGTACCTTCAATGGGTTAACTTTAAAAAAAAAAAACATAAAGTATGTCTCCCGGAACAAATTTAGTTGAATTTTAATTTTTTTTTAAATTTTTGGTTAACCTTTTCATGTTCAAAATGTATGGACCATAAAGGGTTAAGTTTTCAAACAAAATTTTTTTGTAAAAAATCCTTTCGAACGGGTTAACCTAAATAATAAAGAATTTTTAATTAAAAAAATTTATTATGTAGTCCTAGAGTAACATTCCTACTGTTTTTGGAGCAAATCGGACAAAAAATAGGGGAGGCTGTGGTGCAGTGTTCACCTAATTTTGATATAAACCATTCATTTACTCGAAAGATAGTCGAAATGTAGAAAAAATGAATATGACA
>JANSTT010017630.1:0-16364 GCA_026745375.1 Platyura marginata
TCGTTTAAAACGAATAATAACTCTTCAACAATCAGGTTGTCGCACCACTATAGTAGATTTTATAGAGTGGCCGCTATAAAAGACCATTAATTTGTAGTTTGTAGAAAATTAATTTAACCTGAAAAACACCGAAAGTTATCATATATATATGCATATCTGGAAAGAGGAAGAGTGTACCTTTATTTTGGACAGACTTTTATGGTTATAAACCAAACTCTCGATTTTAAATTTCAAACTTTAACAACGAATTTTTTGTAATGAATGGTAACTTTTTGCCTTATGAAAACTTGTTCAAAAAATTTTGTAACTATTTTTTTTTTATTAAATTAGAAATGAAGTTCAGTATAAACTCGGAACATTTAAAAAAGGACACATAAATTGAAATATAATTTGTATGCTAGAGTGAGAAAAGCGTTTTATTGGTGTGGTGCTGTGGTTGTTGGTTGACAGTGTCTGTTGTCAAAATAACATAAATAAATAATTTTTTAAAGTTTTTAATTAAAAATAGCTAAAAATTATTATCTGTAATCAGTAATTCCATAATTAACCCGTATTTAGTATCTCAAATACTATTTACTGTTAGTATTGAGTACTTGGATTCGGCAAAACCATTTAATAATTTATTGAGGTTTTTTAGGTTATTTTATAAACAAAAACAATAATTTGTTTAATTAAATATGGGTGACGATACATTATTAAACATTAATATAGTCGATGTTCGAAACGATATTTACAGTGGTATTGCTGAATGCAATATCCGAGGATTAGTTCACAGTTCCAAATGGTTGGCCGAACTTAACTATGGTCTGGACAATGTAGATAGCCCAACAAATCCATTACAAAAACAATGCCCAACAACGGGAATTGCAGACAATGAATACAATGAGTACTTTTTAGCCAAGTCCTACTTTGACTGTAGAGAATATGACAGATCGGCATATTTTTCACGGAATTGTGAGTCCCCAGTGCCGAAATTCCTGCATCTATATGCCACATATATGGCCAAAGAGAAAAAACGACTAGAAAATATGACGGATAATGCCAATTTCAATCAGAGTGGAAATTGCAAAGATTTGGCTGATCTACTAGCTATCCTTAAATCGATATACACTCAGAGAAATATGGATGGCTATATGCTGTACTTGTTAGGTGTCGTTTTAAAAAAGGTTGATCTGACCGAATTTGCCATTAACATTTTTCTGGAATCAATACATTTGGTGCCGACATTATGGAGTTCATGGATTGAACTGGCCCCATTGATAACGGACAATGCAAAATTGTCAAGTTTAAATTTTCCAAATCACTGGATGAAACATATTTTTATGGGACGAACACTAATTCAACTGTCGCTTAACGATGAAGGTCTCAAATTGTATGAAGATCTGCAAATGGGTGGCTTTAAGAAATGTGTTTTTATCACATCTCAAATGGCAATAGCATATCACAATAAAAGAAGTAATGGAAAGGAATGACAAGGGTTAAGTAAAGATAATTTTGTTGTTTTTTTTCTAGATGTGGAGAAAGCTATCTCAATTTTTCAAAATTTACAAGAGATCGATCCCTATCGTTTGGATAATTTGGATATTTTTTCCAATTTACTATTTGTCAAGGAATTGAAGAAAGAAATGGCATTTCTAGCTCATAAAGCTGTGGAAATAGATAAATATCGGCCGGAAACATGTTGTGTCATTGGTAGGTAACCGGAAGGCAACACGTCCCTCTCGCTCACTACAATTATAGTATTAAATATGGTAAATTGTCGATTATAAGACAAATCTATCTATCCCTATGTCGATTCCTTATAAAATATCCCTTCGCCATCCATCGCTGAGCTTGAGTTCGATGAGTCAAGTATTCGTCGGCATTACAAAGGCCAACAAATCGGTTTTATAGGCAAGAGGAACCGAAAATAAAGAGGAAATGGTCAACACGTTTCTTGTAAAAACCGGTTTATTGACCAAAAGTGTTGGCCGTGTGTAATACCGACCATTAGGAAAAAGAGCTCAACGAAGCGGCAGAGAGTTGACATGAGTGGTCCCACCCAGGTGAATCTATTTTTGTCAGATAGAGGACACCTAAGGCTATTAGGCGCGAAGAGGATTTTCCGATTTTTCAAAGCCATTTCCGTGGAATTTTTTCGATTTTGTAACTTCCTGACCTTTGACCCGCTAACTACCCCTCAAGGTATGATAATATATGACCCCCAAATTATTTTTGAGTAGTCCTATCCTTCATCTACCTGTTCATGAAAACCAATTCGCGATACCTCTCATCTGGCTCTAGCGCTAGATTTTTCCTAAAATTGCTCTATTTTTGGGTATCTACCCTATAGTCGTTAATGGGTTAAGCAACAATTACAACATAAGTGAACACATGGCGCCTACATAATGGAGTTGAAACTACACGGCTAACGGAAGTCCGAGTTATCGGATGGATACACAGATTCAAAAAGGTCACGTGATCCCTAACCCTAACTTTTGTCCTTTGGAATAAGAAATTAAAGTACATAACTAAAAGAAATCTATTAAGTGGTATCTCAAAAGCCAGGGGAATTACAACCTCATTGGCCTGTACGCTCACATTACTAGGAAGGGGATCATAATTTGGAACTCTATTCCAATTGAATGGTTTTTGGCAAATCAAAATACATCCGTTCCTCGATTTGCATGGCACTTGATTTACACGATTTATGTTGTGTCTCGTTTTACACGGTTTCCATTTATACAATTTTTTGAGGAACGTATCTACCGTACAAATCGAGGGATGGATGTATTCAAAGCAATCGTCATTGACTGTTTATGGTATTACTATTTGGAATTTTGCCAATCTAATGGTTTTCGATAGAATAGGAATTTACAAGAGACGCCCAATTCTAAACCAGTGTGTATTTTGTATAGTGATCTCATTATGATAATTTTTGTTTTAATGAAAACCAGGATTTCCATTCCTTTCAGTGACTTGATGGACACTCTTCTTACATATTTCAGGTAATTACTACAGTATCAGATCGGAACATCAAAAGGCAGTAACATATTTTCAACGGGCACTAAAACTGAATCCAAATTATTTATCGGCCTGGACGTTAATGGGACACGAATTTATGGAAATGAAAAATACGAATGCGGCCATTCAGAGCTATAGAAAGGGAGTGGGTAAGTGGTCCATTCAATTTTTTTTTTTTTTTTTGCTAAAACGAAGACCAAAATTTACGATTTGTTGTATGCATTGTATAGAAGTTAATCGACGTGACTATCGGGCATGGTATGGATTGGGCCAATCATATGAAATACTCAAAATGCCATTTTACAGTTTGTACTATTACAAAATTGCCCAACAGATACGTCCGTACGATAGCCGAATGTTGGTGGCGCTTGGCGAAACATATGAGAAATTGGACAAGAATGCAAATGCCCTGAAATGCTTTCAGAAGGCTTGCAATGTTGGTGATATTGAGGGAATAGCTTTGTTGCGCTTAGCCGACTTGTATAATAAATTGAATGACATCGAAAAGGCTGTGCCAGCATATTTGAGCTTTTGTGCCGATGAACGGGCCGCTGTTGATAAAGGTTCACTGTGTCGAGCCTATTTAACGTTGGGCAACTATTATGAGGGCATTGGAAATTATGACGAAGCATCTTATTTCGCCTATAAATGTTTGGAATATGATGACGTAATGAAAAAGATTTTTTTTGTCTTGCGGGATCATTTAAAGAAATTCGATTTTGATTTTAGACTAAGTCCGAGGCACGATCACTTTTGAAGACTATCGAAAATAACAGAGGATTTCTTCGACCACCTACTGCTACTGCTGCTGCTGTTGGTGCTGCTACTACCACCACAGAAAAGGTACCCAGCGTCGGTGATTGTATTGAAATATCGATGGAAGAAAGTGATCATGATCCAAGCGAAGCATCGTCGATGGTCACCGAAACTGGCGTCTTGGAGTAATGAGAATGTTTAATAATTTTCCGAACAGAAAAAGTTTTGTGATGAATAATTTTTATTCGAGAAAAAAAATCGTTTTTTATTGATTATCGGGGAGCGGGGGCATGAAGTTTTTGTCATTTTATCACAAACGACTGAATACTGGTACTTTCCACTTTACCCTGCATGCTAGGATTATTAAGTTAATCCAGTCAAGACAAGAAATTTTGTATTTTTATATTATTTTCAATTTCAAGCATTTTTTGCCAAATAAATTTTTTGGAAAAAGTTAACCCTTTAAGGTCCATACATTTTGAACATAAAAGGGTTAACACAAAATAAATAAAAATATAACCAAATTTATTCAGGGAGACATTCTTTATGTTTTTAGTGCATTATTATATTTTTAAAAGTTAACTCCCAGTTAGACCTTAAGGGGTTAACATTTTCCAAAAATGAAAAATTTACGAAAGTATTTATAATTACATTCTGAGAACGGTGAGTAGCTTTTGGAAAATTCTTGATTAACCCTATTTTATTCAAAATGTATGGACCTTAAAGGGTTAACTTTTTCCAAAAAAATTTATTTCGCAAAAAATGCTGGAAATTCAAAATAAAAATACAAAGTTTCAAAACCATATCTTTAGTATGAAGAAAGTTCAACATTGTGTCACTTTTTTAAAAAGCCGCCAAAAAAACGGTCAAGATGTTCGGTAATTAAAAATAATCCCATGATGATGGGATCAATAATTCTTACGAGCCCCCATTACTGTGTCTCTAAAAAGTCGGAAATTTTCTGTGATTTCCCTATCCAAATTTAAACTTAAAGAAATTTAACTAACTCAGTCTTGATAATCTGGCCGAATTTCCTGTTCTCAGTTGGAATTTAAAGGCAATGTACATAGAAAAAGGTGTACCTAACTGTAGACAAAAAAATGTCCAAAGAAAATCGATGGGAAATTATTGAGAACATTGCTTATTATACAGATGAAAGTCGATTGTCCAGATTGTTGTGGTGTTTCTGGGTGTTCTGTCCTAATCATTCATTGACCAAACTCTTCCGTTCATGTCTGGGTATTAGATCCGTCGATGTTTATATTAATTCGACTCGTTGGAATCCACCAATACTAATGTGGTTGCTAGGTGTGTGCCGTTTATTTGTTTATTAAACGATTTGTTTCATATGCGATTTGTTGAATCAATATACGCCCAATACGTAGTCGAAGATAATCTAAAAATACTCGGAATAATATCCAAATTCATTGTCGTAATGGTACAACAACAAAAAAAAATCCTTCCACTTAATTCTCGAATGTTTTTTTTTTGTATTAAATTTTTATAAACAATAAAATGTTACTTAAACTAAAAACATTAATTAGGGATTAAATGAAAAGTTGGTTATCGAAATTTTTGTAATATTAATTATTGGTAAATTTTTACTTTTCTGGTCCTTCGACACCGGCCTGAGTCATTAAATCCGCTATACTCTTTTCCAGATCATCTATTCGTGTTCCCATATCATCGATACGTGTTATTATTTGATCGGACATCGATTGAAATTTGTCCTGAACATTTTGTAGAAGATTTTGAACCTGTGTAAACAGAAAACCACCCAATTACAGAAATGGGGAAAGGAAAAGAAATAAAAAAAAAACAAACAAACAAAAGAACTTACATAAATTGTGAGTTCCTGCATATTTTTTGGATCTGCATTACTATTGAGCGAATAGTTTTGTTCAACATCACTATCAATTTCCGATTTTAATTCAGCCATTGTTTAATAATTCTTGTTGTTTAATTTTATAATTAATAAATTTAAATTGTTTTTAAGAGGCAAAAAATTAGAATAAACTCGACCGTACACCTTGACAACTTCAGCTAGATAGAGAGCGATTTACAATTTTGTTTATGCATTGATATTGGTAGTGGTATTCTCGTACAAACAGTGAATATGGTAGATTCTAGTTTGTGGCGCATGTTAGGGAAAATATTGAACAAACAATACTTTTTTTATAAATTTTAGTTATTTTTGGCATAGGCGTACCTAAGTACCATATACACTTAATGTCTTTATTAACCTTTGACCTATATAGGTACGAAAATAAAACAACTAAATTCCAATTGGCCCTTGTTTGTGGTGGCTTTATTTAATCATCGTGGAACTATTGTAAAAGGCCACCACAATGTCACATTCGTGTAGGTACCCCAAGGTCACTGTGATGTGCCAGTAAATGATAACCAAATGACTCAGTGTTTGAGAGTAAAAATATTAAGTGTTTTTCTGCCATTCGGAGGTTGAGATTTGGGCCAAGTGGTTCGGATTCCACTTAAAACTTTATAATTGTCGAAATTCGTCACTTTTAGGGAAGCAAACATTTCAAATGTTAGAAAAAACATATGAAGTATAAGAATTTGTGAAATTTGGCAGTTGCAGTATTTTCACTTAAAATGATGTAGAAAGCCCTTTGAAAGAGGATTGGGCGGGGAGGTCTTCAAATAAATCGCTGAGGATCTACAGATATGGGGAGGAATTTGTGGGGTCAGCCAAAAAAAAAACCATCTAGGATTAAGAAGGCTAAATCAAATGAAAAGACATCTAACCGGCACGACATCTAACCGGCACGACATCTAACACTGACTTGAAATTTTACTGTTCAGCTGGTAGTCACATTTGCAGCCCACCCACAAATCAATTCATACTTTAAAAAAATGAATGCGTAATCTTTGAAAATTTTATTTAGGAACACTCAGAATAATTGATTCAAAGGGCCCTCGTTGGTTTGTGTTTTAGCTGGTCTTAATATTTAAATGGGCACTGATTCCAAATCTATTCTATTGTAACACACACAAAATTCTTTTAGTTTCATCTATTCTTTTTTAATCAGAGTAAGTTTTCTATTGTTTTTGCAGCAAATCGAAGGTTTAGGGAAGTGATGGGGTAAAATGCTACATTATGTACCTATAATTTTATTCATTTTCTCAAAATATATTCGGAATAGAGAAAAAAAATGGAAATGAACAAAGTCGTAGTAGATAACAAATAATTACCTACTCAAATTTGCGTATATTATAATCGGCGTAGTCAATTATTCTTTCCTGCTAGTTTTATTTGCATGAATTAAAACAATTTTTTTTTTCAATTTAATTGTAATTTATTTTAAAGAAGGAACATTTCAATTTTACATAAGGAACAAAACTTAACATAAAGCAAAAAGTGAACTGGCACAATTAAAAACAGTTCAGAAAATAAAAACAAACAAAATCAACAACGAATTACTGGTTTAGGGTGTTCTAAAATTTCTACAGAACTCATTAAAAAAAAAAATTTCGAAATTGAGAATAAAGTCTGGTAAACTGGAAGTGAGAATTTATTAAAGAAAAACCAAAAAAGGGAATTTTAGCTTTGGTCAAAATAAATATATTCCGACAATAGACCAAAACTGTACAATCAACACAAGCGACATTATACGATCAATATTTCGTCAGTTCTGCCACCCCATATAAATTCCAAATAATACATCGCAAACATTTAAGAACACCCTGTATACATATTTAAATATAAATCCACATCAAACATTAAATAAAATTAAAGGAACAATAAAGGGAGAAAAAAAATGTGCAACTTACCAATTGAAGGCACCATTAAAATGTTGATCAGTGTGCGGTTGCTCAATGTTTGCAACGTTTGCTGCTGCTGCTGTTGTTGTCAAATTGGATTTTTTAATGTCCTTTTGTTCCGCCAATCCCGCTTTTAATCGTTCCGGAAACAATAGATTTTGTAAACGTTCCAAATCAACATTATTATTGGCGGCGGTGGCTGCTGAACATTTCCCGCCATCTGTTGCCCGTTGATGCATCAAAAAATATTCATTCACCAATGTCTCATTTCTGGACGGTGGGGCAGTGACCTCAGTATTTTTAAATTTTTCCCAAAATATTTGCTCCGATATCATTGCATTGTAAGCAGAATTGGTGGTAGTGATGGTGGGGGTGGGGGTGGTATAATTATACGAATCTGTACGTGATGTTCCCATCGCATAAGCCGGTTGATTGGGAGCACTCTGTTGTTGATATGTATATGGCAATTGAACGGATTGTTTTGTGTTCATTGGAATGTGATTAAAAGACGCCGCAGTACAACAAATATCCGGTAGAAACTTTGGATTTTGTGGAGTTGATAATTGACAAATTGGTAACTTTTCGTGACAATCATAATGAAAAGAGTTTTGTTGTTTTGTCGCCATCGATTGTTGATGGGAAGCATAGGCCATTTGTGGATAAAGTTGCGTCGACAACCGTCTTTTGATATTGTAATTATTCGTAGTATTACTAAAGCTGGTTGATGGTGAAGAAGGAAATTGATATTTCTTATCAGAATTAAAAGTATTTTTTGTTTTTCCCATCACCTCACATAACGTGTGATTAATTTTGCATTGATACTGACCAATTGATGATTTGTCATCCGTACAAATTTCGGTATTCGCATCATTTGGAACAATTGTACCAAATAGGGCATAATTCTCAGCGGCTTTGTGCAAATTTTTCGGCTTAGCCAAATTTACTCCATACACGGCCATATTAACCTCCTGCAAAAATGGATCGGTTGTTCGAGTTATTTTCATTTTTGAATTGATCAAATTTGTTATTGAGTCCAAATTTTGTCGGTACTCTTCGTGTTTCGTTACATTTGTGATTGATTTCTTTTGAATAACATCGACGGCAGGTCGACGTTCCAATTTAGCGGTGACCGGTGGCCTTACTATTTCAAATTGTTCTGTTACCGATAATTTTTTGGCATTGATGTTGTCATCATAATTTGATAGATCTGCAGCATAATTTCGTTTAGTTGTAGATGTAGCACGTTTGTCAGACATTCGTTCGGCTGGAGTATTGATGGTGTTGCAGCCATTGTCTTGAATATACGGTGCTGAAAGATATAACATATTTTAGAAAGTTTGAACGTCGATATGTTAGCCGAGAAACGGAACCACCAATTCCCACTAACAATTTTATTCAATATAAGCAGATTATACAGATTATACATCAGACACCAACGGAAAATTTTTACTAAGCAATAAACGATAACCGATACACTAACAAAATTCATTTAGCTCTACATTTATGCCATTAGACATCTCTATTCTATGCAAAATGACCACTTAAGAGCTACTAGATAGTCTATGAACTCGAGAACAACTGGATGGCGGTAAGTTCAGCATGATTGTTAAACAAATTCCAAATTTTATAAAACATTTTTCCCAAAATTTTTATCGTTGAATGCCTCCCGAGTAGAAATTTAGTATAACAGGTAGTTAAGAAGATGCCAGTTATTTACTTGCTACTTTGTCTATGTCTTAAAACTGTCGCTTCTTAACCAAGGAACGATTCTCAAAACTCTTAAATTATTGGTATTTTCCATCTTCTCTAACCTTCTACGCTCTTAGAACTGTTTTGCCTGCTAACCATAAAAAGCCCAACATTTTTAGTTTATTTCACATATAGAAACAGCACAGCGGAACCTATCTTAACACTAGAAAGACGAAATTTCGGTACTATCTAGAAAGACGAAAAGTGGTCAAATTTTTTCTTTTAAGTTAATTCTTTACTAAATATTTTCTAAAACCTGTCACCATTCTCAGAATTTAGTTTTAAATGTTAGAAAACGTTAACCCTTTAAGGTTCAAACGGTGCCTAAATGGACTTAAAACATAAAGAATGTACATTTTATTTGGCAAAAAATGCTGAAAATTTAAAATCTAATAATACAAAGTTGCAAAACCATATCTTTAGTATTAAGAAAGTTCAAAATTGTGTCACTTTTTCAAAAAGACGCCGAAAAAACTATTTAGAACGACCAATTCTTTTTTTTCATTTTCTTCCATTAAAATGACGTAAGTTTTCTTTGCAACTATAGAAATAAAAGCTAATAATCTGTTGGTTCTTTAAATCCAGACCAAGCACCTCAAGAATGGCAGCATATTTAGAGACAATCAAATAATTGTGTTGTAGATAGATGGTAAACCGAATGAACATGGATTCCGGGTGTTTGTTTTTTTTTTTACAAATACAAAATTTAAAATATAAAAATTATACCAAAACTTACACTCATAGATCAATTTTAGTTCAACATCGGCCACATCTTTCTTTGTTTTATTAAACGGTAACGAATCGTTTAGAAGACCTTTACTGGCATCTGCATTTCCATGGCATATTTTCAACAGTGTATCGAGTATGATATTTCTCATGTCGCTTCTGTTCGATGTAGATTTCTTTAAGTCATCACAAAAAGAACACTCAGAGTCTGAACATTTTTTTATAGAATTTGAATGATCTAAAAATTACTGGGATTATTGTACAATATTATGGTAAGATACATTAAAATACCGTTGTACATCTGAGACAAATTGTTTAATGTAAAACTGTCGCCACTGTCATCTTCGAACGGCCCATCTTCGAACGTTACATCCTTGAACGCTAAATCTTCGTTACTCATTTTGTTAACGGAAAAAATATTACGAAAGTAGTCAGCTTTTCAAAAATGTGTACAATTTTCGGTCATGAATTACTAAAAATTAATTAAATTCAATTGATTAGTCTACTAATATAAAAATAACAATAATTATACAATCATAATATCCTGGAAGTGTCCTTAAAGACTGAACTTCAAATGATGAGCGCAGAGAGATTCATAAGAATCACACTAATTATAAGGAACTTGGGTTCAAGTCCCACACTACATAGTAAGTGTCGAATTCTTATAATAAACTCTTCTAGCATTTTTAAGGGTATGTAAGGGTAAGACTTGGAATACAAATTGCTATACTTATACAAGCACCGTTTTAGAGAACGTTAAAACGTACTCTTAGGCCAGTCCAAATGGAACAGCCCTGAATACGAATTTAACACTTTGGCAAAGAATGAGAGCTTTCTGACATAATTAGTTTCACTTCGTAAGATCCAGTTTTCCTGGCTGTAGAATAGTTAAATGCATTAGGCTTGCGAATTATTCATTCTCCTGCTGGACCATCCAGATAAAAACAATGTGCTTCGGAATTTTGTTGTAGAAAAGAAATTAGGACAATATCCTGAAAATTTAAGTCGAATCCATGCTAAATTCCCTTGCTATTGTTTGTGCAGTAAGGTACATACAGAGGAGTGCTATGCCACCATCTTAATTTAGAACATTATGTAGATTAGACTCATTTAATTATTGCCCTTATGTATGAACTAAGAACTAAGTAAATAAAATAAACTTACCTCTAGCTAGTCTAAAGTTAAGAATGATAAATTTCCAATTTTATCAATAAGAATTAAAAACAATAGCAACAGTTAAATTTCAAAATGAAAAATCGCAGAGGAATTGTACAAACAGCAAACACACACACATTCAAAAACAGTTTTTTTTTTTATTGCATTTCGTTCCACCAACTCCATTTTCGTAAAATCCACATTGTATCAACAACGAAGAAACTAACGCCATTGTTCGGTAGTGTTGTGTAGTAAACTATTAAATGTAGTAAATTAAATTGGATGGAAACCATTTCTTGGTTGACCCGGCCCGCAAGTAGGTTATTAATCCCGTTTCGTAAAATTTGATCCCAAAAAGCTTTGAAAAAAGAGAATAAGGAAAAGTATTTTATGATTTACCGTAAAGTCGCTCCTGGGTTGTGTGAATAACTTATGGGAAAATTGAAATAGATTTTTACTTTTTTTTCTAGTTAACAAAACAAAATTAACTCAATTTTATTAACTAATTTTACGACGTTGATTTATAATAAATTAATTTTGGTTTTTATGAAAATTATAAATTAAAATGTATTAATGAACTATTTTATATTTCGTAAAATATTAATTATTTCACTTTTATATTAAAAATCTATGAAAAGAAGTCTCAGCTATCCTATTAGTTATGTAGTTTTTAAATGATGCAACAGTGCCCAAAAGTCGGCATTTTTTAGTGTTACAACCGGCAAATGAGCTGGTTCACCTATTTTGTGTACGTACACGCTATATACAGTTCCTTATTCTCTTTATTCAAAACTAAAAAGCCACGTGACCATAAAAATATCCCTCGACTTTTTTTTAACTTGCCGTTCATATACGTATACGTATTTTATTTTATCACATCCACCATCGTTGTTCGTTCAAGGATATTCAAAGCAGAGTTTTGTGAGAATATAGAAAACTGCGCCATAAATTAAAGTTAATTTTTGATTGAATTCTTAGTTGTTAGTGTCTACTTGATAGCGTATTTTTCTATTAAATAATTACAGCATTTAATAATGTGCACAGTTTATGCATGGGTAATTTTGCAATTTATTTTATATTTCATCATTCACTATATTATAAAAATGCATGTCTTACAATAAAATTAAACAGATTTGGGCAAAATTTATAATAACAGGAGGCAATCTAACTAAAGTATCAATCATAGTTTATCTCCTTACAATATTATTTCTTTAGAATACATTTTGATGTCTATATATGTATATCATAACCTATAACAAGGCCGACATTGATAATCGGTAACAATTACTTTGTAAAGTCACAGTTTCAATTGTTGCTCGTTGTAATAAATTAAAGGAATTGATGCTTTTGTTAGACGATCAATGCAAAAAATTATTCCATCATAACCTTAATGGCGTCCAAATTATCGTCCATTTTTAATTGTTTTTTTTTTTTTTTGTACAAGCTACTGGATTTAATCATTTTATTAAATAAACTACCTTACCTCCCTAAATTGAAAAAAACTTGGTTGCTACGTTTATAGTTTTTTGATTTATTGATCAAAATTGTAAAGGAGATTTAAATATATAATTTAGTAGGCCGGAATCTCCTCAACGGTCAATTGCCTAATAATAGAATTAATTCAATAAAAAAAAAAAAAACAAATTTATTCTTCAATGGTGATTTTTAGGGTGCTAATTCCCATGGACAACTGGGACTTGGTTATGCCAGTGAAATGTGCACGACACCACAAAAGGTGAATTTGAATCAACTTCAAAATCCCGAATCGATTAAATGTATAGCCGGAGGCGGTGGTCATGTATTAGTGCTGGATGACAAGAATCGTTTGCATGGATGCGGTTGGAATAATAAGGGACAACTTGGTAATAATGTAACAACGGACCAGTTGACATTCATTGATGTGACGAGTAAATGTTTCGATGAAAAAACAATAACAAAAATTTCTTGTGGCTGGGATGTATCGGCCGCTATTTGCCAGAATGGTTCTGCATACATTTGGGGTTCGAATTTGTATAATCAATTGGGAGTTTCTTTTGAAGAATTACAATTTTCATCTGTCCCAAAATTACTAATTTTACCGACTAATGAAAAGGTGAAAAATATTCGTTTCAATCTACGTGGCACGTGCATATTGACGGAGAACAATTCTCTGTATTTGTTTGGTAAATCAAAGCATATTGAAAACCTACGAACCAACAAGGATTTCCAAGGGATTACTCATAATGGTATTGAGTATTTTAAATGTCTTACAACTGTAACGCATATTTCAGCTGGACAAGGTCATATAATTTATATGAAAGATTCAAATCATTTGCACGGAATCGGCGATAATAAATTTTCCCAAAGTACCAGTGTTCACATTAAAAATTACGTAAAATCAATCAGTTCCGGTTGGACGCATAATGGAGCATTAACAGATGCCGGTGATTGTTTTCTATGGGGTCGCAATAACTACGGTCAAATAGGTGATTTATTTTTACTTGATTTTTCCCATGTTTTCATCGCATAGGAGGGGACTTCATTTTATTTTCTTTCATTACGTGGACGATTTCCCCATTAGTTGGAAAAGGCATTTTAAAATTTATATTCAACATTTGGATTAGGTTTTAATCGTAAGATTTACTCTCCGTGGATCCTGCCTCTAGAAGGATTCATAAACATTTTAGTTGTGAGTGTGTCATTCTGCAGAATTCTACAAGGACGTTTGCTGCTCCTAATTTGTTTTTAAATGATTTCTCTTCACTTGAACTTCGATATACTTTTTGTGTAGTTTCTCGTAATTTTGTTGATTTTTGATGTCTAAAATCCAACCAATTCCACATGAACTTTTAAAATGATCTCGAACTCGATTAAGGGAGAAAAAAAGCAATTTTGTTTTGTAGAATCTTTTCCATCTCGAAACAAGGAGATATTTGCGGGGTATAACTATTTAGTGCCTTCCCATCTCTTTTTTTTTTTTTGGTCACCAAATGCGATGAAAATCGAGTTTTATTTGCAACTATTTTAGATGGATTTTAATTTTATTCTATTTTAAGGAAACACTTCTCAAAATTCGGTTGTCATCGTTTCGCAACCATCACAGTTAAATTGTCCTGTAACAATACGAAATTTTTCATTAGGAGCTGAACATGGTGTAGCCGTAACAGATTCTGGTAATTTATTAACATGGGGTTGGAATGAGCATGGAAATTGTGGCAATGGTTCAACAGAAAATGTGTAAGTTAATTTGTAATTGGATTGGTAAATTTAACTTTCTTTAATTAAAAAAAAACATTTAAATTTTAGATTTTCACCGGTAAAAATAAATTTGGGCGGACCGTGTGCTTATGCTACATGTGGTGCTAGCTTTTGCTACGCAATTGTATTGGGTAAGTGATAGATACGTAAGAATAGTTTACCATAAGAATAGTTTTCCATAAGAGTAGTTTTTTTTTATTTAAGAATTCAGTAGAGAAGATGATTTATTAATTAATTTATCATTTTAATAATATTGATAATAATTATTGTTAAAACAACTCAATGAACAGTACAATCAACAATGCGGTGTTAATTATAATTTTTAGCCATTGTCTTACTAAAATGTTATACAACATTAAAAATACTAATAACTAAAAATATTTTGGTTAAAGTGCACAATTTTATGTCTGCAATTTTGAAAATTTGTGTTTTTGGAGCACTGTGACACGAAATTATTGACAAATGTTTTATATTACAATAAATACAAACTTCTTTTTACGTGCACAAATTTTAATAATTTAACAAATAACGCGTTTCGAAAACTAAGCTTTCATCATCAGATTATTTTCAACGACGAAAAGTCACACAAACTTCTGAATTTTAATCTACCTTACCGCGTGTGAGCTTGACCTTTTGACTTTCAGGAGTTGGAAGTTCACTATTCCTCTTGTGAAATTCTTTATTTTATTATATCTTGCCATATAATTATTTTGACTTGTTCTTCGCTTGTTTTATCACTTGTCGCCAATGTTCTAATATTCACTAAAGAAATACTTTAGAAGATAATGGCTCGGAACCCATTTCAGAAACAAAATGACTCAAAAAAACAATCTTAAATTTAAAGAAATCACACTTATCAATATTAATGACAACACCAAAAGACGAAAAACGCTCAAAAACTAAACTTAAATGTTTTAAATGCTCTTCAGAAGATTTAGAAGCAATCAAAACATCACTAAGGTAAACAAAACAAATTCAAGCCATGCAGAATACGATACTTAAATTTTTAAAAAGTTTGTGCCGCATTTCTCAAACCAAATGTCATCCTAGGAAACTCAAATAGACCGAATGGAGTAATTATAGCAATCAGACCAGTTCCAAATCAATTAATAATTACAAATCATAATGTACGCTTGTCTTTCATGTCAGGGAAGTTGGAGGGGGTGTTTCTTGAAAATTTTCCAACAAATTATGGTTTTGGAGCAGTGTGACACGAAATTATTGACATAAATTTCTATATCCCAGCCAGACAAATTAAGAAATATTTCAAGAAATATTACTAAATATTACGAAACCTCAGGATCATTATTTCTTATTTTATTTCTCTCTTTTGTTCAATGGCTAAATTTGATCAAAATGAACACTTACTATTTTTCCTGAACACCAGATGGCGTTAGATGAGTAAATATTTTTTGGGGCGCATTCCAATTTATTTTTTTTATTTTTAAGAACTAATCTTTTAAGATTTCAATTTAGATTTGTGAAACTATGCAATATTCAGGGCTATTCCAATGAAATCATTAATGCACAAAATTGTCGACAATGTTGATTTACTGAGGCCGGATTTGGTAGCTCTGTCTCCAAACAGAGGTGCAGAATCTGTGTGCGCGGACATCGGTGATACCGTCGGTGAGGGCTCTGGGGTTCCTGTGGTGGTGTATAGTCTTATAAATGCTAAAGAAAAGGAGACTTTTTACTACACTGCGTCGGATCAGGGTCCTTTTTTCGTGCAGGTCGATTTATTGAATAAAGGTCTGGTCGATGGTAGATCTTTTGGTATTAATGAGCTCAATGTGGGCAGGGTTTTCGATCTACGCAGAGTAAAGGGAATTTTGGGAGTTTGGAAAGTGAGCCGGTACCAGTGTAAAGTTAAATTTTATAATTATTTAAATGCAAATGCATTAGCAAAACTAGATTTAAAAAGTGATAACTTTGAAACATTTGTTCCTTTTAAG
>JANSTT010017631.1:0-16362 GCA_026745375.1 Platyura marginata
ATATAATAGGGATGGATGAAATGAGGTGGTTACTCATTCCAAGAAAACTTTGTTATATTTGCTTCGCTTTTCTTATTGCAAAATTTTAATAGCAAAAGTATTTTGATTTTCGTATAGAATAATGTGTAGGTATATAATGTAGTTATATAACACTGAATCGTATATTTTTCCATTTCTTTAAAATATTTATTTAAATTTAAATAATTAATGACTAATTCTATGTTCATCTTATGCACATGTTTCAATTTAATAAGATTTTTTTTTAAGTACTTGCCTATGCCCATCTACCTAATATTGGAAAGTTCACTTTTCCTTTTTCGTTTTGAAAATTGATATTTTTACATATCATACATATTATATATTTTTACACATAATCTACATACAACACATAGACAGTAAGGTGAGAGTGAAAAAATACTTCTTAGTAAAATGATGTCTAAACCAAACCTATCCATAATAAATGAAATATTTTTGGGTACAAATTTAATTATATCTTTACTATTTCTAGAGACTTAAATTTTTTGTATCAGTTTTTTGGTAAGTAATGTTCTACAATCCAAGAGGAGGAATGATAAAAAAAATGAATAATGTCAATAATTAAAAATTGCATTGCCAAGTAAAACTCTCAATCATTGCTTTTTTATATACTCTCAAATGCAACAACAATTGTATTAATTAACAGCCAAAAAAGGTCTTTAGTCTTAATTATATGTAATCGTTGTCTAGAAACAGTTTTATTGATAATATATTATTAATAATATTAATATTAAACGTCGAATTAAACATTTGGCATCTATACATCGTTAGATTCTTATATTCCTCAACTTTAATTTACCTATTTTCTATCGTCCCACCCGAACGATCGATATAGTCATTATATTTATTTTCTGATAGATATTCGAAGCATCTAACTGGAAAAGAACAATTCTTCTAATAATTGTCCCGTAGTTTATGAAATACACATTTATTAACGAACTTTTATGTTTCATATGGGTATAAAAATGTATGTCCTTCAATGGAAATTAATTTCATTTTATAGAAGTTATGTATGCCTTTGCGTTAGAGTTAGAGGACATAAATGGCTTATCAAAAATATTTACGCATTTCTTTGCCTTTGATTCTTAATAAATATTGTCATACTTACCAATATATATGTAATTAGGTTTTACATTATTACAACATTATAAATATAAATTTCGTCATGCGATATATTTACTTACGCATTTGATATTACACACTCATACATAAAGGCAATAATTTAACATCCAACGCAATGTTTATTGGAAATCTATTTATTCTTTTTTATGCATACTTTCGTTTGTACTGCCATAAATTGTAAATATTTTGATTGTTTTATTGACACATTATTGATTATCTTGTTAACAATTTAATCACAATGCAAAGGTATTAGCAAAAGCTTTAAAATTAATTGTTTTTCTACAATAGAAAAAGCTTTGAAGTACAAAGGTGAACATATAAAACGTTAGTGCTAAGTTTTGTTGAGCTTTTTGTAAGCAATGTCGAGTTATTTCATGTTCAAACCAAATTTAATATTTAACTGTCGATTTTTCGGTTTGTTTCAGGATGAAGTTCTTGCCATTTCTGAGAAAGTTGTTATAAGAGTAGAAGATTTATTAACTTGGATGGATAGCAGTTTATGCTGGACATGGGGTCTTCGAGCATCGTCTACAAAACGACAGTCTGAATCCACAGCATCATGTTCTACAATGTCACTAAAAAGTACACAATTAGATTTTGCGGACATTGAACAGGAAAAGGGTATTTCTTGAAAAAAAGTATTAAAAATGTAATAATGATTTAATGTATTGCAGCATTAAATTCACAATCAAAAATTGCAGTCATTAATTATGCAAAGTATTGTCGATATAGAGCAACACTAAAAAGACTGGAAGAGGTTGAAGAAGTTTGGATTAGAAATGCACTTGTTGAAGCTTTAGGTGGGTTCGTTTCATCTGGCCCAGATACTCAGGTGATGTTTTGTCGGGTAAGTTATTATGGAAATTAATTTTAACGTGTTTTTAACGTAATTAATAATTTTTTTTTCTTTTTAATTTCAGGATACATTTGACTATCCCGAATTAGAAACACATGAATTGCTCTGCAATCATTTAGCACCGAAACTAAAAGGAAGGCCTCGTGGCCGGCGAAAGAAAATCAATTCGGATTCGCCAGAGTCAAGGTTACGTGGTGATTCACCGGGCAGTGATTCGGGAACATCGGAAATATCTGCATGTTCTGTTGAAAAGGTTTATTCAAAATATTCGCCACTTTATGTTAAACCGGAATTCAAACAAGGTACACATGTTCTGGCAACACGTCCACAGTTACGATACAACCCAAGACCGGCAAGAACAAAAGGAAAATCTGAATCGGAATCTGGACCATCGTCAAGTAAACATAAACCAAATAATGATAACAAGGACGAGTCAAGTAGTAGTGAAGATAAACCAATACGTAAACCGGAACCGGTTAAATATAATTCAACGTCCGAGGAGTTTCAATTTATTAAGAATTTGTTGGCATTTCATAGCGAACAAAAGACACTCATACCAAAATCATTTTGGTTTGGAATTAAGAAAATAAATCTTATGGCTGTTTATAATCGGGTACAAAGGCTTGGTGGCTACTATGTAGTAACTGAGAAAAAACTTTGGAAATATTTATTTGGTGCTAGTAGTACTCCGTTCAATACGATAACAAGAAAAAAGTACGAACGAGCATTGTTGCCTTTAGAGAAATATGAAAAGAACAAAAACGCAGGTGAGTGTTTGCCTAATTCAAAGAATCACGAAAAAGAGCTGAACAGAGAAGTGATGGAAGAATTAAAAGATTTAGTAAAAGAAAAGCTTAAAGATGAATTAAAAGAAAATGTTAAAAGAGATGTAAAAGCAGAAATTAAGAGTGAACTTACAAATGAAATTAAATCAGAATCAAAGGAAGATTTTGAAGAAACGGTTTTAGATAGTATAAAATCCTTAACAAAACAAGTTGATGAGCAAAAGGAAATAAAACAAGAGCGATCATCAACTCCTGAACCGGCTGTAAAATCACAGAAACCTTTGCGAGAAATCAAAAGTGAACCGCAATTAACTGTTGCAGAGATGACCGAAATTCAGAGAAAAGTCAAGGAAAAAGAGATGTCAATGATAATAGATCATGAAATGTCACCCGTCTCGGTTCCAGTAACGGTTATCGTTGGTGGTTCAACTGTTGAGTGTCACACCTCTTCACCGTCCCAAATTAATATCCAACAACCTCATACGACAATAACTGTGCATCAAACCACTATACATCCGCAAAGTATAAGTTTGCCACCTCACATAACGCAACACAGTCAACAGAATCAACAAATTACAAATCAAATTCAAATAACCAATCAAATACAAATTCAGCAGATTACAGTTCAACCGAATAATTCGGGAAGGACAGGCGAAACGGGTCAATATACATGTAGTATAAAACAAGACAAAAATGGTCAAGAAGTACAAATTGAAACTCCTGGTGATCCTGGCAAAATATCCAAACGACAATCGTCTATTGATGAGTTCAGTGGACGAGATGCAAGCGGATTCATTACACACACCAAAATAGGTCCCTCAAAAACGTCCTCTTTACGGCATGTACGGGTTAAAGCCGATCGCTCAAAAGACATTAAAAAGCCGACAGTTGTTATTCAGCAACCAAATAATCAACCAAATGAAAAAGAAAACATTCCGTATTTGTCTGGTTCCAAAACGACTACCATAACACCAATTCTTGGTAATAGTAATAAAGATTTACGAATACAGTCACCTGAAGTGATAGATTTAATAGATAGTGATACCGATAGCAATAGTCCAATAATAAATGTTCCACAACAGCAAAGTTCAATGCATCCAATTACAACAGCGTCTATGTTTCCAAACATGAAAAAACGTAAATTAGAAATTTTACGCGAAGGTGGTTTGGAAGTAACGGCCATTAGTAATACGGGTGGATTAATTGGCAGTAATATGTTTGGACCACAAATTAGTGTTTCCCCAATAATGGACGATAAACCACCATTGCGACCGGAAATTGTCGGCAGTATACCATCTGTAAATGGAACAGTATCGCCGAACAGTAGTAAAAAGACGCCAACTCCAAAGTTTCAATCAAAATGTATGTTCACTCGAACAAGCAGAGTTTTTGGAAATCCCAAGGATCATATACCGATTTCAAGTAATACCGTTGGCGGTGAGGTATTGGATTTAACTGTTAAAAGGCATCGTGGTCGAAAGAGTTCTATGGAAATTTTAAGATTACCACCATCAACAACGCTTTCGGTTGGCGATTTTACTGACAAAAAAGTTAAATCAGATTCAAGTTTACAAATAACTTTAGTGCCACCAATGACACATGTTCAAAGTATACACAATTCACAAAACCACAATATTAAACGAAGATCCGATCCCCAAACATATGGACCACCACCCGAAAAGAAAGCAACTGTTGTTTCAATGCCATCTCCATCACCAAAACCCCATTTATCAACTTCATCATCATCATCATCGTTAACAACAATGCATCCACCAGCACCTGTAATGCCATCTCCATCGTCGATGAATTTAAGACCAAATCTAAATATTCCCAATTTTCCATCACCTGACATGAAAATAAATCCATTTTTATTGCAACACATAATGAGCCAATTGGCCAAATCACCGACACAAGTTCAACAAGCGCCACAGTTACCACCAAATCCATTCCTGCCTTTAATTGATCCACTATACCTGTCGGCATTGTATTCAAATCCCAGTCTCTTTTTTCCGCCAACACTTCCACCCGAACTATTGCAACTGTACAAAAACTTTCCTCTCGAAACGGGAAAAGTTCCGGTATCAAAAAGTTAGTCTAAACGTTATCTAGTCATGGATTACGTCGCAATATGATTGATTTCCATGGTTTCGCGACACACAGTATGTCAATAAACAGTAGGTAAACTGTATCTATAGTTATTGTATGCAATTTTGTGGCAATAATGTGCGAGCGGTGTTGCGGCGTTCTAATTGCTTTGTGCGGCGCGTCGTTATAGTTTCTTCACAACACTAACACTATACTTTGTTTGGAAGGTATGTATTCTAAAAATAGTTAAAAAAAACAAATTATATTTGCAGATGATATTTCTCATTTTTTGATAGTTTATTTAAAAATAAATTGCCAAATAGTAAATTTTCAGGGACATCGCCTTGTCCTCTCATTCATTGAGAGGGGGCTGGGTATATGTTCCTACAGTCAGTCAGTCATTTGGAAACAATTCTTGTTGAGAACTATAGATACATATGTATCAGCACTCACTGTTTATCGATATTCTGTGTTTTCGATGTAGAATTATTTTTATAATAATAAATTGTTGCTAGGTTTTTGCTAAAAGGACAAAAAAAAAACACAAAAAACAGTTATGTTCAGTTTTAAGGTGTACACAGATTTGTTTTTTCTTTAATAAACTAATTTAAGAAAGAAGAAGTAAGTAATTATCTACTGTAAATATTCTTGTACAAAGTTAGATTTTAATTGTGTGCAAGTGTAATAGCTAATTATGCTGTTATTGCAAACGTGTGTGCAAGTAAATGAAAATTATATGAAAAAAAATTGTCGTGCCAGTAATGTAAATTTCCGTTTCATCTTTATATATATAAATAAATAATCGGTATAATTGTAGTTAAGGCATTTTATTGTTGTAGAGTACAGTACCTAGAGGTAACGTTGTTTTTTTGTTATATTGAATGAATTAGTATTATGGACAAAAATTCTATTTGCAAGTTTGTATTGTACTGTATCTAATCTATACACGTACAGACAGTTAGAACAGTTCTATATGTATTGTATAAAAAATATATAAATAAACAACAGATATATTAAAAGAAATTTTTGTTTTGTTTTTTCCGAGCTATGTTGTTTTACACAATCTTACACACAATCACTTGATGCGACAACCTAAGGCAATGTAGAATAATACTACATAATATGTTACTACTAGGTTTGCTGCAAATTCTGTATGTGAATGTTATTGTTTAGTATAGGCGTTGGTAAAGAAGTATAATGACAATGATGTTCCATTCTATTTAGTGCTTCTATTTTATGAATTCGAATGCCGGTTCTAAATATTTGGCCGCCTGTGTGCAATTATTATTTGGCCGCCTCTATGCAGTAAATAAAATAAGAAAATAAGTCATAAATATAATACGAAAATAAAATTGTTATTATATAACAAAAACCATTAAAGAAGGAATAATTGGTTAGGCCAATTATAAATATACCCGTATGAGTATTTGTTTATATCTACGACTGCCCCTGCCTATTTTGCCTGTATAACAATTAAAAAAATATATTGATTAAATTGAATATCAATGATTAAAAACCCTAGAATTGATATCAAATTTATTACAGCGCCATAACAATAGGTCGTGGAACATTTTGGTCTATAAATGAAATCTTCAATTATTTATTTTCTATCATTTTTGTTATATTTATTTTTTTTTGTAATCTAAATATTTCACGAGTAAATGATTGAAAACCATAAAAATTACATAAAATTGATTGCAGCGCCACAACGGTATGTCGTGGAACTTTTTGGTCTCTATAATTTTTGTAATATTCATTTCTTCTACATTCCGACTACCTTTCGAGTAAATGATAAAAATTATGTTCACATTATACCACAGCTTCCCCTATATTTTGCCCAAATTGCTTCAAAAACAATAGAGATCTTACTTTAGGACTACAAAATAAATTTCAGCCGTTTAGCCGGAATCTTGATCCTACGATAAGTAGGCGTTATAACCTTCGTACTAAAGTTGACATAAATACTTGTAGTAAAGGACCCGCTCGCAGTGCCTTCCAAATATAAAATATCTTAAAAATACTTTAATATTTTGTAGTCAGCAGTGAAATATAATTATGCCTTAATGTAACAAAAACTGAAGACTTCAAAAACAAAATAGGTATAATAAAATGATAAAATTAGAAAATTTAAGAAATATAATTTGAGTTTTCAGTAATGCAGCACAAAAGTTTAACATAGTCGATAGAATATTGTTAAAACAGTGAATATATTTTGGTCGCCCGTGTGCGGTGAACTTCTGACACTTTCTGTATTTTTTCGAATTAGAATTTTTTTTTCATTATTTTCGTAAGGCGTCGTTTAGCAAAAAATTATTTGTCAAACATTTTTTTTTCGAACGATACTTTATAAAAATGGAAAACAAATTCTAAATTGAAAAAATAAAGTATCACGAGTTTATAAGTTTGTAGCAGGTAACTACACCCAGAGATGGCGCTAGATGTACTGTTTTGAAATCGGTTTTTGGAAAATTCTTATTTATCAAGATTTAAATATTTATGAAAATTTCAGGGGACGACCGTTTCTTTAGCACTACGTTTTTTAATATTGATATGCGTCTTGTAGATCTTTATCTGAAATTTTTCCGATATCGGATTGATGAATCTTGTAGATGTAGATCTACACCTCAAAAGTTCCCCATACTTGTTGACGAATATTTAGGCATTTATTAAAAAAACAGTTTTTTGGTTTTATTTATATTTACATTTTAGAAAAAAAATTTCAAATTTATATTTAAAATGTATTTAGTTACAGAATATCCATTCCTACCTTTTTTGTTTATGTTTATGCGGAACTGCACTACGACCAAAAACTTTATTAAAAATTTGTGGAACGGTAGGTATGTATGTAGAAGATGGTTCGATAACCTATATTTTCTTTTCTTCGTACAAAGAATCTTCATTAAATTTCTCTACTTATGAGTTACGAGGAATTAAATAACAAACCATGCTCGTTTTGTTTTTGTTTTTAGTAAATGTTTTTGAAAAAATTAACTAAAAAACTAAAAAAAAAAAAATTATATAACACCTCTTTACTAAAAAAAGCAACATGATGGTAATTCATTTATAAGTGGGCCAAGTCATGTTTTTAGAAACTGATAATCCAAAAGCACTCACATTAAAAATAAAACTCCATTCACATATAGGAAACAAGCTAATTGTTTTAATAAATTATATAATTTTGTTTTTCATCTGTTCTGTACGATTATTATTTACATCTACATATTTACATCAATCCGAAACTATTACACCCTGTTGACCATCTCTAACGGAAGTCTTGCTATTACTATTATTTGTGTATTTTTTAGAACTCCAAAAAGACCATGATGTATGACTTGATGAAGGTACAGCCGTATATTGTAAATTCTAAAATTGTTTAAAACTTAAAATAATGGAACTTCAACCGATTTGCTGATTCCACTCACTTGTCGATGAGCTGTATATGCTTCGTCTCGACCAAAACTTTTTCGTTGTTGTTCAACTTTTTTCTGCTGCCACCAGAAGCTTATAAAAATTAAACCCGCCACAATGGCCAGTGTAACACAAGTGATAATGAGAATGGCTTTGCGATCATTGATTGCAAGAAGAATTGGCACTGTTCCAATTAGAAGCAGAACAATCAATATGGCTGCCACTAAAATTCCAAATTTATAGCAACCATAGTGGCGTTCTAAAAAATAAAATAAAATTGTTAATCTTTATACATACATATATGCATACGTATTTTCCAATGTCCATTCTATTGTTCTACACAATGTTGGATTGTTTTCATTTAATAAACTCGTTGGCTCTCACACACATTTATTATGGACCTGAAAATGAATTAAATTTTTAATAAACCAATAAAGAAGGAATAATTGGCTATGCCGATTATATTATACCTGTATTACAATAGTGTAAAATAACAGATTGGCCACTGAATTTCGGTTAAAAAGTATGCATTTTGTAAATAATTTGAGATTTTCGGATTGTCTTTTATTTACAAATGTCGTCCTTACTTTAGTTTTAGTGTATTGACCAAATTGACATATTGTTGTGCACATGGAGTCAAATTAAACACAAAATGGTTTCACTATAATTCGAAAGTAAGATTTTTTGTTCGAAAACACGATTTTCTTTCATAAATTAAATACATAACACAATCATTTTATAATAATTACTATTATTAAAAATGGGTTTCTAGTGGGAGGGGCGGGGAGGGGTCGTAGACAAATTTGTCCAAATCAAAAATTGATGAGGAGACTATTCCCTATAAATCTCCTTTTTGACCCCCCTTAAAAAGTCATTTTTAAGGTTTTTCATACAAACTTTGGAGGGGTCTGGAGGGGTGGGGGGGGCGAGTGACGGTTACTCCAGAACAAAAGTTTATTGTTTTGATCTCCCCTACAAATCCCCCACCCTTCCCTTTTCTAACACGCTGCGCCTATAAACTACAGTTTAGCCGTCTATTTTTTATTAACAATTACAT
The DNA here is from genome assembly GCA_026745375.1 of Platyura marginata. NCBI lineage: Eukaryota > Metazoa > Arthropoda > Insecta > Diptera > Keroplatidae > Platyura > Platyura marginata. Next base: position 9,350 of record JANSTT010017631.1, read on the forward strand.
TTCTAATGAAATACTTGTATTAAAGTTTGTTTTGGTTTAAATCGCGCTTTTTTCAGACGAAAAAATTTCTACGTGGTGGCCAATCTTTTATTATGCAATATACACCATCAGTGACCCGTATGATATGAGTACTTATGCATTGTCTCATATATCATGGACATTATTTCGTACGATCTACTAGACATTTTATGAGAAACATTTTATGCGGGTACCTAAACTTATCATCATACCGCTCCCTAACGACGTATCTCACTTTAGTAAACTTTTCAGGAAAAAGAAAAAACTGATTAATTTTTTTATTAGAGCATAATTATGTGGAATTAAATATAAAAGCGCGATATATAATTTAGCATAAAATAACAAATTTTGTGAGGTTACGTAGAATAAATATGTGAACAAATTGCCATCAAAATCTCGATTCCAGTAAATTTTGAGAAACGTTTGATCAAAATTATGGAATGATATATACCCAGTTTTTCTTTCAAACACGGTTTTACTTTTCTTAGTAGATTCTTTACAGCTTTACACAATGTAACTATAATATAACTATTCACTACCTTCTGATAGAAAGTGTTTTACAAATGTATGACGGAGCTGTGATGTTGTTTTGTGAAAAAGGTAGAATAGCTAAACATGGATTAAAATAATAATATCATATTTTTCCTTGCGTACTCCTTGGCAACTGGCTTTGTACCTCTAAGGGTACGCGTACCACCGAGGAAAACCAATGTACTAGACAATGTTTTTGTTTTGGATTACTAAAAATTTTGGACAAAGCGGTTACTGTGTGTCTGTCTGTGTTAAGTCTGTTTTAGGAAAACAAGGTTCAATTAGAAGAATTTCACCTTAATTCAATACGCAAAAGGAAAAAACAATAATGAATAATCCCAGAAGAATTTAATGGGTAGACAGTAGACATCTATCGAACATAAAATCCATAACAGTATTTTTCAAAGGAATTTTTTTTTAAAAGTAGATTAATATGGGTTATCAATACATCATTTACGAATCAACAAGCAATTCAGTTTATTATTATAGATATAGAGTATAGACATTGAGCAATCACACATCATAATGTTTTTGCATGCAAATTAAAAAATAAATTTATTATCAATAACCTGTTATTACAACGTCATCCTCGCTACTATTAAACGACTGTCTATTATTAGTGTAGATGTAGATGTTATTTGTAGCTTTTTTGCTCATAGTCTATCTCTATATGATAGCTACCTAGAAGGCAGTTACCATCTGTCCAAATGTCTGCTTAGCACAAGAATTGGATTTAAACTTCGATTTCTATATGTTTACAAACACAAAACTGATCAAACCAGTTGTCTGTTTGACCATACTAACAACAAACAATACACTGTATGTATATAGTCAATAATCATTCAAAATTTCAACTTGTTCTACCAATAACAACAACACTGTAAACGTTTATGCCATGGTCGCGCTTATAATGAGTAGGTATATTACACAGATCATTGCCATTAATTTATTTTTTATGAAATTAAAACGAACAAAATAACATGCGATTAGATAACGCGGGTCATTTAAACAATTTGTACGTTGAGCTTTTGCGTTTCTGTAATGCGAATGTTAAGTAGTGAAGATCAGACTGTACTGATACACTGCTTCAGATTTTATTATATTATTCAGAAACAGTGTCTAGGTACATATATACATTATATAATATAATATAATATATATTATATAGGATGTAATGTTTGTGTAAGTATTGAAGTTTAATAATGGTATAGCAACTATTCGGTTAACTTTTTCGCAAGTTACCACATTTATGAAAAATGTACAGCAAATAATGCAATTTAAAAGATAAGTGCTCTTGTCGTTTTCTCATTTAAGAAGAAGCAAAATTATTAACTTCTTTGAGCCAACAATAAAATTACTAATAATAAATTTTAGATTTAAGTTTAGAGTGTGCTCAATACTGTGTAAGACACATAATTTACGATTTATATGTGTGTTCTTACTACAATTTTTTTTTTATAATTTTCCTTTAGCAATTAATAAGTTTAAAATACATAAACTTACATATATAAAAAAAAAGTAGGATTAGTAGTGTATTACCTTAGTTTTTGTAAAAATCTCTTGTATTGCACATAACAAGGATAATTCTATCCGGATAACTCAATCAAATTTATTCCTTTTAAAATTGCAGAAATATTTTCCGCCATGATCGAAACTCGAGAAACTTCATTTGTCATTAAGTTACCGCACCACGCAGCTTGATATATTGGGTTAGACCAGATGCGGCCCTGTGAACTATAGTTTGGTGTAAACATTATTTACTTATTTATTGATATCGGTCTTATCTATTTGTAGGCATGGAGGATAATGTGTATAAGAAGTGATAAGATAAAATAATTTAACTAAACGTTGCATGTACATTTTGAAATTCAGTTGAAATTCTAAACTTATTGCTTTCGTTGTTTGGTTGTAGTGTATTTCTAAAAAAAATATTTTCAAAAATTGAGTACAATTTAAAGAGTCTACAGGAAAACATTAACTGAGTAGGTAATACCTAAATGTATCTACTATACTTAATTAAATAAATAGTATAATATGAAATATTATGGTGAAAAAAACTCAATAAAATTGTGTTGATGTAATTTTTCGGAAAAATAAATGTAATTATGATTCCAGGTAATATAGAGATAGACTACACACACCCAATCCGTGCGTAAATAACAAATGACACATGTACTGGACAAATTTAATTAAAATGATGACCATTCAAATGAAAATCGAAATAAAATGAAATTATTATTAATTGTGATATGTACAACAATTGTAGTGAAGCAGACCGTCATATGCCAGAAAACTATAACACAACTATGTAGTCGGAACGAAATAGCGATAATCCCTTTGGAGAATGGGATTACAGCGGTAGAAACAACTGGAACAATTGGTGGTGATGATTTGTATTGTGATTGCAAAACGGAAAATTCGATACCATGGGGAATAAGAGCTTTACGTATTATTTGCCAAGAAAGACATTTTGAAAACAAATATTTCGAAGCAGAGGACTTACCATCGTTTACCGAAACATTAGATTTATCTTGGAATAATTTCGAATTTGTACCGCATTTAATTGGCATTGAATTAGTTGAATTCAATATAGCACACAATGCTATAACGGCAATTGATGATAATAATTTTGTGCATATTAACAATCTTAAGAACATTGATCTTAGTTCGAATAAATTACGAATGTTGTCCGTAAATGCATTTGCCGGTCTAGATCATTTGGAAGTGCTGAATTTGTCGTGGAACAAACTAAGAACAATCACGGTCAATGTATTCTCGACAATGCCAAATCTTAATCGACTGATTCTTAGTGGAAATAAACATTTGAATGAAACATTTAGCGAACAAAATGTTGATTTGTTTTTAACACTCGGTGTATCACCACGACTTAATATTCTAGAAATAGAAGAATCAAATCTGGATTTTATAGATCTAACGCATGGGGTAGGATTAAAAGAATTACATTTAAAGTCAAATGTATTTAAAGATCCGCCAACCATTCCACGTGGACTAGAATTGCTAGATCTAAGTAGAACTTTGATTGAAACAATTGGCGCAAAATCTATACCACATATGATTGGTTTGCACAGTCTCTATTTTAATGATATGCCAAAATTAAAATCCATCGATGAGTATGCATTTTTTGGACTACAGAATTTAAAATATCTAAATCTACAAGGTTCCTCGAATTTAATTGAATTTAGTTCCATTGCCTTTGGCAATAATGTCGCTCTAAATCATACGGACACAAGTCTGGAAGTGTTAAATCTACGTGGAACTAGTTTGAAATCGTTGAATGTATCACTATCGTTTGCATTGAAAAAGATTAAAGTGTTGGATCTTAATGGAAATCCGATTAATTGTGATTGTAATGTCAAATGGATTCTCGAATTGGGTTTGGAAACGAATGCGCAATGTATAAAACCAATAGATATGCGTGGCCGCAAGTTATCTGATATTACGGTGGATAAATTAAAGTGTCGCAGATGGCCAAATTGGGTATATACACTTATAAACGGATGCTTAGTTTTGGTTTTGTTGATTTTATGTGCTGTTGGAATCTGGTTAATAGTTATGGGAACTAAACCTTTTCGTATAGGTGCAAAACATAAAATAGGAAATACCAGTCCATATGCCAGAATCACAATTGAACCAAATAGAGCCGAAGAAGTTCATTAGGGACCAGAAATTTTAAGATAACTATTGTCACAATCCTTTATTGCACAATGCTTGAGTGGACAGTCTTGTGAATTTATTAATTAACGAATTATTTTATTTAAGTTTAATTAAATTCTAGAATCAAAATTAGTAAACAATTTATTATATACCTATGTATGTTTTTTTAAAATACAAAATTATTAGTTAATTACTAATTTGTTCTTTTTTTGAAAAAGTCTTCATTTTCCAATTTTACCATTAGGTTAGAAAAGAAAAAGACGAAAAATTAATTCAATTTGTGTATATTGCTTCCCTAAAGCACTAAAGCGAATACCATTTGTCTTAGCATTTTGGGTCATTTTCAGGTTTTGATGTATTTTTATGTAAAAAAGGGTGATGCATTGATTTATGAAACAAAAAGGCTGTTAAGTAAAGCTTACACGGCTTACATACTAAACTACCCCACCCCAACCCTTTCCCCACCATTTCCCACCTTTACCCTTCAATTCATATAGAAAACACGAAAAAACGGGAAACAATTTTGTAATTTTGTTATGAAACCAAAGCTTTCTTTTATATTTCATATACATTACATATATGGAAGAAAAAAAAAGCATTTTTAAATAGAAATTGTGTTTTATTAGTATTTTGTAATACCCTGTGTATTAAAACTATGATTTTGCTGATACGTGGTATTCGCATTAAAGTAGCGATATTGCTATAAGAATTTATACAATTATAAATTACTTTTATAAACTTTTAAATATCACACAAAATTGAAAAATAAATTTAACTCTATATCGATGAGAAATACTGGCTTCCCTGGTAATTCAGTTGAGTAGTTCTGAGTAAATTATTCAATGTACGAACCAAAAGATATTCTAGAGAATATTAGATGGCAGCTCTTACACCACTTTCTTAATCATTCGAATGTAATTTTTAACTTTTAGGATAAGATAACAGCCCAAATCGAAATTATTGTTACAAGCTTTTAAAAATTTTATGTTACATGTATATTTATATGTATCTATAGTATAAGTTGTAAGGCAGGTTTATAATAATTCTTTCTTTCATTATCAAATTATTTTATGCAAATGAACAAAATAGTACTTAGTACACATGCATGCATAAATACAACCTTCAGGCAGCACTATATTATAATAGAATTTAGGATTTGCGTGCCTATTATAATTTCGAAATCCAGTTCACAGTAATGTGTTTATAATTAATAATGTTTTAACTAAACATGTTTTTTCAATTAATAGAAAATTACCGGAAAAGATTACTTTATTTCATCAACAAATTTCTGTTTATATAAAAAAGGATTTATTTCTAGGTGAAGAATTAAAAGTAGATTATAAGTCTAAAGTAACTAAATAAGTAATAAAGAAATTATTTGTTTAATAATACTTAAACAACAATCGAAATAATTTTATCTCCATAAAAAAAAAATTGTCATTTACATAGTGCTTGAAAATTTTTTTTCAACTTTTCGTAAATAATATTTTCAAAAAATTTATAATAGTGGATAGTATAAATATAAAATTATTAATCGTTTTTATTTTTGCAGTTATACAACTTCCAACTTTTAACTCCCTTCCCTACCATTTCATTGAAGGTAAGTTTTACATATCGATGGTTATTTGACATCTTTTTTTAAATTTTTTTTTTTTTTTTAAAATCTAATAATTTTGGATATTTTACATTATCTGGCATTATTAATTTAAAAAATTTTACGAAAAAATATGGTTTTTCTCCGTTTTTTAAACGTTTTCTTCAATGAAATGCTGTGTAAAAATATTTTGTTTTTTCTCTTGAAAAATATAAAAATATGTTGGTTAGGGTCTTTTGTCAAATATCCATCGATATGTATTATAATCACCCTTATAGCTTAATCAGAGCGTTTTTTATTGAAAAATTATCAAAAGTTTTTTATTTTTAAACTATGTTAGCTTGGATATTTTGTGTTTGATTGTTATTAATATTTATACATAATATACAGAGTGTTCTAGGATAACAGGAATGTACTTATATGAATGGAATAACTGATAATTCAATTTGTAGCGTTTTATCCTTAACCATTATACCACTTAAATGAAAGTTTCACCATATTTATAAAACTGAGCCTATAGTATTGATATTGATATGATAGGTTTGGAAATATTTGCGAGATTTGAAAATATTATTGTCATAAGGGATAATGAGGAGTCATTTCGTCCGATTAGTATGACCATCTTTCTACTGAAAATAACTAATCAATCCTGGATAGAGTTATCAAAGAAATTCCGTTGATATTCATAAACTACAATAAATATCCTAATATTATTTTTCTATGGGAAGCCTAGTTTTAGTTATTGCGTGTCAAAGTAAAAAAAAAAAAAATTATAGAAATCTACAACATTTTTAGGGAAATTCAATTTTTCTCGAATAGTTTAGGTACTTTTCGTTCTCCTTTTTTTATACTTTTATCTGTTTTTAATAATTTTGCATAATTTCTGAGTTATTATGTACATATCTAATGTTCTCTTTCCGGGTGTTTTAAATTTCATTTGCTGATAGTCTATAATAATAATCTAGTTAAGTCGGCACCACATCTATGCTATAGATAGAAAATGCATTTCATTTATTATCTACGCGAAATGTATGCTCCATTGCCAGGCCATTCTGATTGAATACCCTTTTTACATATTTTACCACTTGTACGAAATTGAATTCAATTATATGTATAATTCTAATTCAAGTCACGTGTATAAAGGAAAGCTTTCAGCATATAGAACTCACACCTAAGGTTGGGCATCGTGTAGAAC
>JANSTT010017632.1:0-16357 GCA_026745375.1 Platyura marginata
TCCTATAGCTTCTTGGAATTTCAATATTTTATTTTATTAGGTTACATGTCGCTCACGTATTGCAAGAATGAGATATGTTGAAATTTTATGATTTTGAGATTTTCTTTGAAATAGGTTCAAAAATACAACAATTTTAAAAAAATCAACATTAAAAAAAAATCAAAAAAAAATTATGATTTAAAATAAAATGTCGAAGTACCATTTGATTTTCTTATGTTCTGCGACGGGAAAGAATGAGATATGTTAATATATCTTATTATTGCACGTTATAACCTAAATAAAAGCAAGTTGGGCAACATTAAAATATTAAATATATATTAAGTTTTTGAAGATATGCAAAAATGAGATTTTCAGAAATTTAATATTTTTTATGTGCAAAAATGAGATATCTTTAGAAATTTTATATGGTTTTTTGTCCAAAATCTTCAGAAATCCAATCGCAGTTAGTAAAATACTCTATATCGCTATTATGATATCCATCGCTTTTGATTTATCAATAAAAACTACATTTTGGTATTAATTTGAAAACTTAAAACCTTCTTATCTCAATAGTTACCTTTTTTAACATATCTCATTCTTGCAATACGTGAGCGATGTTACTGATGGATATCCACTCCAGACTAGTGTGCACATTATATTTTCTGGTTTTAATGTCATACGATCGTTAGTTATCCTATACCAGAGAATTAACTACCGCGATGTATCAAATATGTGTAGCGTTTTGTTCAGGAAAAACTTTTATTAACCATCGGGGATTACCTCTATGGTGTACGGTACACCTGTCAACGTTTGATGTCTGCTGAAGGTTGAATAGAGTTTATGGCAGAACATGTGAAAATATTCACATATAATTTGTGTGATGACAATAACATTTTTTCTATTTTTTTGCAATTTTTTTTTTTTATTTAGTATACGTGAAAAAATCTAGAAATGAAAATATTGCAATGAACATTATTTCAATGAGAAAACTTTTCTTTTTTATGCATATGTCAACGTTGCAATATATAATTTATTGGTATTGTCATGTTGAAATATTTATGATTAGAGTGTGATAGTTTATATAAATCACGTGATTTATGCTTAATCTAAACTATATATTATTTTTGGTAAATATGAAGTCTTTCTCTTTCTACTCTTGTACATTTTATATTGTCTCTTTTTTCCTTGCCATTTGCCATAATCAACAACAGTGGCACGAACATAAGGGGAAATAGAATTGACATTTGTGTTTATTTTCTCTCGCGATATAAAATGTAAACAATGAGAACAAAATTATTGGACTCTCGTTAAATTCTCTCTCATGGATTATACAGCATATTTTCAGCATGATTTTGCTATGATCTAGTCCAGCGGTTCTTAACCTTTTTTGCACCACGACCCCAATTTTATGGTGAGGATTTATTGCGACCCCATTCATGTTCCTTCATATGAACATAACACATTAAAAGACCAAAATTGTAATAACGGTAGGTCGTGAAATGTTTTGGTCTATGAATGAAATCTCAATTTGACAAATGTCAACGTCAATATATATCGCTTTCGCAGTGCAATTGTGTCTATAGTTTTGATCTCTGCGCAAAATTGCGATGAAACTGGCAATCGCAATGAATAAACTAACGATGGTTGCGCTGCGAAGGATTGCGATTTTATATCAAATTGCGAATATACGAACGACAAAATAAGCGCCATTGCGAATTAACGAACGTAGTCCAGGGGGTTAATGCTAGACTCTAGAACTTCAATAAATAAATTTGGAAGTATAAACATTTATTTAAAAAAAATTTCTTAAATATTTGAAAATTTTACGCGAACCATAGGTTAAGAATCGCTGATCCAGTCTAGTTGAGGCATTACTCTTATAAGTTAAAAAAAAAACAATTAAAAAAATTGTAGTCTGGCACCACTGATAGCGAAGGACATTCTTAAATTCTTGTAGTTGTGCGATTTAGAAGTTGATTATTAATACGATCCACCAGGAAAAAATCAGTTTGGCTTCCAACAAGCTAATTTTTATACCCGAAGAATGATGTTATACCAAAAAGTAATATAACTTTGGTACGGAGTTTGTCTTTCTCGTGAAATTCTAAGTAGAAATAAGCATGTCCTTCTGCCCATCTGTCGTTTTTAATTTTGACAGTTTATCTTGTAGTACTAGAGTAAGATCTCTATTGTTTTTGGAGCAAATCGGACAAAATATAGGGGAGGCTGTGGTACAGTGTGAACCTAATTTATTTACTCGAAAGAGAGTTTTTTTTTGGGTATTTTTTTTATATAAAAGTCAGATTTTTTCTAGTATAATTCTTAGGATACACATGTTTCTCTGATTACCGGATGTCCTTAAAGTTTTAATGTAAATATGAGAATCAACTTTTAATATTGAAAATTCTAATACTTAACTATTGCCAGAGATGATGGAATATCACCACCACCATTTACAAAAAATAAATATTCTGTCCAATATCAATTGACCATGACCATATTAGTTATATGCACAATTGCACATTGATCTTAAGGTAAAATCGAGTTTTACTTCTTTATAATATTTACCTATCCATGAGTGAACTAATTTATTATAAAAACAGCAATATTTTTAGTGTCTTAATAGCAAAATGAGTAAATAAATAATATTGAATTGTTACCAATTTGAATTTCTTTGTTTTTTCTTTGTTCTTTTTTGTTTTTGTTTATGACAACAAAAGAGGTGGATGTCAATCAATCTGCATGATGGCAAAATTAATAATTCGCATTTTAAATAAGATGAATAAATGTGTATCAGAACATTTTCTTTGTGGTGCCATATATGGGATCGACACGGCAGGCAATATGCTTTGTGAATTGATGAAAAATGTATATGGAACATGTGTAAATAATAAATGCAAAATTTGACATAATAATGTGTCATTGTGTTGTCTGTTTTGTTTTTGTGTTTTTTTTTAATAATTCTTTACCTACATATGTATTTGTATATGTATGACTATGTAGGTATTTAGTTCCGAATATTCTCATTGTAGTTGGATAAATAATTTCGTTCAAATATCAAACATATCATATTGTATTCAATGGGTCAAGTGGTCGGTGTACTTATTATTGCATTTTTTTAAATTCCATAAAAAATATGTAAAATAACTGAACATAAACCCCAAATAGGAGGTTCTGGTGCCATATGTATATAATTTAGGAGAAAAGCCTTTCTTCCGTGTACCGCATCTCATTATCTGTGGAGCTACAACCCTGAACGAGTCTTGGCCTTTTTTAATGTCTTCCTCCATAGTTCTCGGTTCTACGCCTCCCACTTACAGTTCCTGATTCTCTTGACTTGTTGCGTGGTTTTCTACACCATTGAGCCGTCTCAAATTTTAGCATACCCTGTCTATGCGTCCCGAAAAGTTTGTTTGTGAGTATAAGTTCAGTGGGATCGAAATCATTTCTTCTGACTGCGTGTCCAGCTGATCTAAAGCGGCTAATCTTTATTTTTTTTAGCATCACTTGGTTTATTGTATAATCGATACAACTGTACTGCTCCGCGTAAATCCTTCTTAACATCTTTCTTTCGAAAGAATTGATCTATTCTTTTTGTTCCTTACTCAATGTCCATGTTTCGGATCCTTATAGTTAGGAGAACATTCATCATTTTCACATCGTTGGTGTGTTGGTGTTGTTTTCACATGTTACAAGGGACCTATCCTAGATATACTCGTCAACTGTCCAATTCCGTTCAATATTGTCTGATGGTGTGTGTGTATCGCATCTTATAGATAAAATAATGATGATCTTTTTTTTTATTAATATTGTTTCGATATTATGTATGTAAATTAAAACAATTTTTTTTTTCTTTTTTTACATAAAATATATTTTAGTGCCACACACCATTCATACACGCCTTAGTAGTATAGAAAAATTGTATCTCAAAGCCGACAATGATTTATAAAGGTATGTTTACATGTTTACTTTCAGAAAATACCTCAGAAAAACAAAGTTAAAATTATAATTTAAATTTTAAACAAAATAAACAGCATAATTAATTTGTTGAATGTTGAAGTTAAAAAGGTATATGTTTTTACTTTGAAATTTTCCTTTAAATTTGTAAATGGAATTTTATATATATGTATGTATGGGGTATTATGTTATGTGTATGTGTATAGTCAGTGTATTACATTGAGCACAAAATGTCACAAGTACCAATGGCACTTGTTTATGCTAAATTACAATTTGTTTTATAGAAAAACTTTTAATTATTTTCATTTCCTTTTATGGTTCAGCCAAACATAAAATAAGGTTTAATATTTGAAATAAATTCTCAACAAGCGAGGTACAAGTATATAATAAAATATGCGTCGCCTAACATAAAATAAAATGAAATGTACTTCAAGTAAGAAAAGCTTCATAAAATTTTATTGGTTAAAATTTACTTATGAGAAAAGTACCAACTTCAACATCATATGGTCGCAAAAATCCGTAAAATGCTCCTCCAACTCCATTACTGCAGATCGTCATAAATAGTATTTTTTTATTATTTTTTTACATCTTTTTATGCCAAATCTGTCTAGTCGAATAATTCTAATGAATAAATACTATGTTTGGCTAAAAAAATTGTTTTCCCGATTTTTAAGGTCCCGTTTATCATTTAGCCCATTTGTTTGCGTTCTTTATAATCCATTAGAAACTGTATTTAAATTGTACACCCATCCCTCGATATGCACGGTAGATACGTTCTATGAAAAGACACAACATATAATAATAATAATAATAGAATTAAAAGATTTTTTTTTTTAAATTTACAAACCGTGTATAAGCGAAACCGTGTAAATCAAGTGCCGTGCATCAAGTGCAATGGAGGGACGGGTGCATCTGATATTTTTATATAATTTATATAAGTTAATAACTTACTTTTGTTGAGCACTGTGACACGAACTAATATTATAATTGACATAAACGTTCTATAATAAAATAACAGTGTCGGTTTTTTATACACTGATGATGACAACTTAGTTGTCGAAATACGTCTATTTGAAATAAAATTTTTGATTTTGATAAAACTTGGAAATTTTTTTTTGTTTTAATTTATTTTCTATAATTTTTGTTTTTTAAATCTTAATTTATGTACTATAAGAGACGATATTCGGTCCAGGCGTTAAATAATTAATACCCAGTTATTTAAAAAATAATTTATTTAAATTTACTTAAACTTTGACCTTGAATAATTTTTGAACCAAAGAAATGTTTTTATCTAATGATGAACTTTTTACTAAGCTTTATCAAAATCGAAAATCATGAGTTCAAAAATCGGAAAATATTTGTTGCTTTTTTTAATAAATATTTATTATTTATTAGGTAGTAAAATACCTAACCTATTAGCGACTATACATACATATAGTTAACCTTTATTGGCCTAAAATAAATGCTGAATAAAGCCTTTCCCCATTTTCATCCAATATTGTATATTACATTTTGTGGTGATGATGAAAAAAACCCCCCCTCGTAATTTCATTAATGGTGATTATTTAAGAAATCTTCTTTTTCATTACCAAGTACGTTTATTAAGCACTCAAGCAATATATTCCTGTTTTTCCCTTGCCTGCCCTGCTTGCTATTATATATTGTGTGTTATAACATTTTTCCGTACACAAACAGCTCACAGGATTATATCAACGCTACACACACTTTTTTTTTTGCTGTCTAAAATGAATGTAATGATCATCTTTTTCATATACATACATACAGATAGTGTTATAGATGGAAAATATTCACACTACAAAGGTTTTCTTTTGTTTTTCCATTCTTGTGGATTTTTTTATTTTCCCTCGCGTACATCGTTTTTATGGATTTAGTGTCTGTAATGCAATGATACAAGATGGTATTGTTCAAAATAAAATTAGGCAAAAGAAAAGTATATAATGTAGGAATATCAAATCTAATCTAAACACATATGTACATACATATACATATGTATATAGAACTGCAAATGATTTATATGAAATTAGCATTTGTTTTATTTTTAAATTAAAATAGTTTCGTTTCGAAAATCATAAATTCTTATTACGCGAGATATTTTAATGAAATTGGGGTTTTAATTTTTCGATATTAATGAATCTTGCAGATCTCTATATCAAATGTATCCAATGTATCAAATGTAGATGTAAATTGTAGATCTTTTTGAAAAAAAAAAAAAATACTGAGATTTAAATATTTATTGATATATTTAATTGAAAAGTACTTTTTTTTATTCCTAGGCCTCTTCGTATTCCACGTCCACGGATTTTTAATGAAGTTTTTGATCGTAGTGCAGTTTTATATTGATTTCAGCTTCTCCTGTAAAATACCAATGGTCTCAACACTAAACTAAGAAATTTTTGGAACACTAAAAAGACTGATGAAGTCTTTGGAGGACCATGAACTGAACGACAGATGCTGTACGAATATGTAGGTGCAAAGAAATAATAAAAATAAATAATTTGTTTATTAATAAAATGTAATTAATTATACAATTAAGTATACAACATTTTATTCAATAAATGGTAGAAAATTAAAAATTCTTCTTTTGTATTGTATATTTCAATTTCAGTTTAAGATCTAAGATGAAAAATTTAACGATACAAACTACATGGAGAATATTTCAGGTAAAAATCTAGAAGACGCATTAATAACGAAAAACTCGATTTAAAAAAAAATTGCCTATCAGTATGCAATGTGAAAAAAACGTTCTAAATGACCAATCGCCGCGTTCATACTATTAAAAAAAGGCGAAGTGGCTCAAGTGGTAAAGGCACAGTCTTGAAACTTTAAAACAACAAAATCTCAACTTTTAATGTGAACAAAATATTTCTACATTTGCTGTAAGGAACGCCTGGCTCTCGGTCGTCACTCATAATTTTTTTTTTTTCGTTTAACTTTTACCTCGGTTGGAATAATTAGGCGGAAGTAAGGATATTTTTTAAATGATGGCAATTTTAAACAGAGGATTAATTTACTTTAAAAATTAAAATAAAAAGCGTAGAATTTAAAAAGGAATTACAAATTGAATTTTAATAATTTACAAAATAAGAAGCTAAAAAAAATGTGATGACCGAGGAGGTCGTTACATTGCAATGGTGAATCTCTCATGTGAAAGAAGAAATACAATTACAGAAATAGAAAAATAAATTTTTGTTATTGTTTTTGGTCGAAGTGCTCCGATTGGGCTGAAATTTTGACGGATAGTAGAACACGGCTAAAACGGCCCATAGATTTATCTAAGGATCAGGATAGATCGAAAACGTCGTATAAATGTGTAATGTGCACAAATACTTTCATTTCATGTTTCTCAAAATTTACCTGCAGACTAAGGTCCGTCGATTGAGTCCCACCAGAAATAAAACTTTTATTTTTTTTTATTCTAAAGTATGGAAAACAGAATATGGAAGGGTGATTCCATATTAATAAAAAAATGACCCACACATTATGAGCTAGCCCTAATATATTAAAATATGCAAAATAAAAAACGGATTTTTAATTTTCTATCATGTACTCAATTACATTTTGTTAATAAACAAATTATTTATTTTTATTATTCCTGAGAACTTAGGCACGTACAGCATCTGTTCTCCAGAGGCTCCAAATTTCTTAGTTTAGTGCTTAGTGCTGGTATCATTGAATTATATGTAACCTACAGGACAAGTTGAAACCAATATAAAACTGGTCTACGATCAAAATCTTCATCGAAAATTCGTTTAATTTAATTCAAGGGTCTCCAAACTTTTTAGTCTTAGGGCCACACTGACTCCTCCACTAAGTCTCAAGGGCCAAAACCTAGCTAGCTCACTATGACAGCATACTGTAGTTTTGAATCACGCTCAAATTTTCGTATTGGGACTAGCCGGCGAGTGAGATATCTATGGCGCAGAGTGCGGGAGTGAATTTCGCTCCGTTCGCAATTTCGGTTGTTATTTACGGGCAAGTGTCAAAGACATTTCATTGAGACGGAGATAGCCGTATAAATCTCATATCAATAATTACAGTTAAAATGTTCAATTTAACAGGCCTATTCTACGCAAAAGTTAAGAATCTAATAGCGGCCATTTTAATCTTAACTCGTCTTAAGATTCACCTCAACGCGGCTCTTAACTTAAGAGCGCTAATAACTTAAGAGCCACATTTTTGCCGGTCTTAACAGTTAAAAGGGCTAATAACTTGACATTTGTGTATATTGCTTTGGTATATTGTTTCAAATCGCGACATTTTACACGAACATAATCAGCCCTCATAACGCTTCAATATAATAATAATAATATATATCAGTGGCCGAAACAACAATTAATGCTTTGTGTACCTTATATGTATAATTTATGTATAAGTCAACAGAATGAAATTCCATATAAACATATTGAAAACTCATCTGAAAAATCCGAAACTGCAAGTAAGAATTTGGGTTGGTGATTTATGTAATTTTTTTTTGTTATGATATGTTAAAACAAAAAAAAACAAGTAATTTTCTGTACCTATGTATTTACACGAATACAACCTCACTTAATTAAAATTTGCAATCTCAAATTGACAGTTTATAAACTCACCACTACGAGGTGAGACAAATTAAGAGCGCTAATAAAAAGTTGACTGTAGAATACCAAATAAGAGAACGACTCTTAAAGGCGGGCGCTCTTAATTTCTTAAGATTTTTGTTCTTAAGATTATTAGCGCTCTTAACGTAGAATAGGCCTGTAAATGTGGATTACAGCAAAAATAAAATGTAACCATAATGACATTAGAAAGAAAATTTCCTACCTTAATTTCTCTATGTTTGTAATTCTATACAAAATCTCTAATCTCTCTCATATAATATTATAAATACCTATACTTACTCAATTTGAAATGAAATAATACCATCAGTTCTATTACTCCACTAATATATACTTGAATTCAATCATAAGAACAATATCATAATAATAAGACTTGAATTGAATCATTATACTTCTGGCGATAAGACTCTAAATAATACTGTGGTACTCCATATATTGAAAGTAAGATTAGCAGAGCGTAAGAATATTCCTTTTAATGAGTTTTGTACTCTGTTTAATTTCTGAAAGGCAAAATGGATAAGTGCACTCAACATTAAAGCATCATGTCATTAAATTTTGTGTGTGTTTTGAAGTAGAAAGGTATAACACTCTTGTTATTTAGTTGGTGTTGCCATATTTTTGTTCCATTTTGTTATGGTTCATAATGTATAATTCTGTAATACAAAAAAAACAAAATTACTTCAATAATGATTTCATTAGAAGGAAACACCCTTCTTTAGAAAGTCATTATATTACATCTATTAAATAAATCTAATAGGAATAACAATTTTTTTTTTTAAACCAACGCGCCTAATCAATGATCTTGAACGTACAGTAATTTGATAATTTTGTGATTTTTCGTATAGGATAGGCTAGGCACATAATTTGGTTAGTGAAACGCGTAGCGTTTTTCATTTGATGTTTAAGCGATATTTTATTGGTCATCATAATTATTATTTCCATTATCATCATCATTATCATCACATCCATTATATGTAATCATCAAGTGGTACTATTATGTATATATACCAGTATTACGTCTACCTATACATATATGGTCGGTGTCATTATTATACCCGATCTTATGGTATTTTTTTATTTGATGCGTCTGGTGCGTCTTTAACTTTTTGTAATCTCTTCACTGACGATTAAATGCATGTTAATAGTATTTATATAAAAATCACTACATACAAGTACAACTAAATGGAATAACACCTAACAAGAACTGACCCCATAGCTTAGAGAAATTTTATTGAAGGAAATTTATTTTTTTTAAGGGTATGAAAAAGAAAGTCAGTAAAATACATTAGTGTATTTCATTATTTCATCGTACTTATTATTCTTGAAATTCCATTTCTCCTTCAGTCAAATGAATTGATTTATATAAATTAGAAATTTTGATTTTTAAGCCAAAAAAAAAGTTACAAACCTAAAACCGTTAGTTTTTCAAAATTTTTAAACTATTTAAGGATTTTTTTTAAAGCTCTAGAAAGATACCGGAAGTTGACTATAAGTCAGTAAAAAAAAAATGTTTAAAAAAATGTCCAAAAATTTAGTTCAATAGAACATCAACACAATGCTCCATATCTATACCAAATTTCAGCCAAATCGGTGTGATACAAATTATAAGATCTACTAAACTTCAGCAATATTATTAAATGCGCACGCGTGTATATACAATAACTGAATTAAAATACACTTAGCTACTATTAAGAATTGATTTAACATTTAAGTTCAATGTTTACAATTACATTTAAAACAAAAAACAAAAAAAATTGTTTATGCTAATGACCGTATAATACCACTTCGCATATCTTCATAAATACTAAAATATGAATTCAATTGTTTAATCATTTTGCATTTAAAATAAATTGAATTATTCATAAATTTTTCCTTAAAGTACGTGATGAGAATTCATCAAATACAAAATGATTGAGAAGACAATGGACTATTAAGATTTAAAAAAATTTATTTAAAAAAAAAACCGAAATATTTATTGTAATTTACATACAAAAAAGTATGGACTAAGTATAAAATGAATGAAATTGATGAGTAAATTATTTTTAGTTGAAATCTAATCAATTTTACTTTTTTACTCATTATGCAACTACATCATCATCATCAAGCCGTTGTTCGTTCTACAAGGGAGCATAGGCCATCCACAAATAGCCGTCATCGCGTTCTGTTCGTTTCCAAACCTTTCATTTCTATTCATATTTTTTTCCTTTAGCTTTGGCGATTACGGTTCGACACCACTTTAGTCTTGGTCGTCCTCTTTTGCGAGTACCTTGGGGATTCCAGTCTAGTGCTTCGCGTGCTATGTCATCAAAGTATCAGTATCAGTTCGATCTAGTTCCATTTTCTTCGACGAATCTGATCACCAATTATCTTCATATTTGTCATTCTCCATAATTCTTCATTTCTAACCCTGTCTGACAACCTCACACCTACTATACGCCGTAACCTGTACACCTGTTCACGAAGACCTGGAGTTTTGATGTTAATGTGCTTGTTACTTCCCAGGTCTCGCAACCGTATGTGGTAGTAGAATCGACAGACAGTTACTTCGAAAAATCCTCAATTTTAGTTTATGGGGATTTGTGGAGCGTTCCAAACATTTCTTAGCATTCCATATGGGTTTTTTGTTTTCTTGATTCTACTACCTCTCTTATTATCACACTTCTACTCCCTCTCTTGTTAATACACTTCCAAGATAACAAAATTCATCAACTCCTTCTATATTTTGGCCATCTATGGAGAGATTAGAGTTGGTTTCTGTATTAATGGTTTTGTTGTTTTGGTTGTAGAGGAGGCATTACTTTTGCCAGCATTTATTTTTAGACCATCTTGGTTTGCAAATTTCGATAGAGTACGCTAGAGTTTATTTTCCATGTTTTCCATGTTTATTTTTTGTGTCCCATGACCCATAAGACATATATCATCAGCGAAGTCAATATCTTCTATACGTCGTGTAAAAGTCCAGCAAATGCCGTGGCGTCTTACATTTGCTTTCTTCACCACCCATTCTAGGCTAATAATAAAAAAGAGAGGGGATAGTATAAATAATGCAACCACACTTGTAATTATGGGTAATATAAGCTATATCTATATACAGTTGCTCTCAAAATTGATCGTACACAATAATTCATAAAAAAATTATTTTGGATTTTTTTTTTAAATTTATTTATGTTTTCAAGTGAATGGAAAGACAAACGTAAACATTTTTCACAAATTTATAACAAAAAAAATATTTAAAAAAAAGTGACTATAATTGATCGTACAGCAATTTAAATTCAATTGTTATGTATCGGTTTATTGCAAACAATATTTCGTTGGATATCCATTAGATTTTATAACACAATATGTTTTGCATTGATTGTACTAAGTTTTTTGGGGATTATGATGATATTTTTAGTCATTTCTTATGTAAAACCGTCTAAATATCGCGTTTTTGGATCTTAATCTCTAGATTTAACCACAAATTCTTAACAGGATTGAGATCTGGTTGCTGTGGAAGGGTATGTAACTGTTTTGGCGTATAACAATAGCTTTACAATTTGGGCGTGTGCTTGAGGTTGTTGTCACATTGAAACATAAACGATGATCCTAAGCCTAATTTGGCAACATTTTCTTTAAGATTTTGTTTTAATATGTTTAAATAAGCCATTTCGTCTTTTGTCAATGTCAATTGTGATAAAATGTTAACAGAGTTACAGTCAGGGCCGTTACATCTACCATAGGTTCAAATGGTGCATTGTAACCGAGCGCTACATTACATATTTAAAATAGGGGCGCCATATATTCAAATAACAACTATTTGCTTTATTTATTTATTATAAATTAAAAATAAAACATCAAATAATTATTTATTTATCTATCGACCTACCCTACAACCTCAAAAAGAAAAAACAATAAAATGTACCTATATCTTCTATACCTATCTATACCATTTATGCAATATATACATACACATAAAGCTAAAATTCCATTGATTACATTTTATTGACTTATTAATGGGCGCTATACATATATAATACAATATGTATAAATAGGTTTCTTACTTGCACATCACATCCTCATCTTCCGATTCAATGTTCGGAGATTTAAAATTGACCGATGGCTCAAAAATTACCGATAGCACAAAAAATAAAACGAAACCATTTAATAAAATTAAAACATGCGTTATTTGTGTTATTCCATATTCACAATTTTCTGTTACGCTCTGCAATGATTTTCAGATGCTACTTTGGTTCAAGAGACGCCATTTTGCTCCAAAAACAATAGAAAAACGTCACACCAACCAAAATATGGTTACAATACACCATTTGAACATATGGTAGATTCCTCGGTGGAAAGGAAATGGTTTAGGATTTGGGGCGACCAAAGCCAGTATTGAACCGGGAGCAAAAATAGCTAGAATCGGGCCTGGTTATAGTAAACGTGAATTAGCTGTAAAAGTAGTCTCTGCTGGGTGCAATAAGCACCACCACCCTAACCTAACCTATGTATGTATATAGTTTGGGAATGTTTATGTACAAATCTATATTGTACGATGAATTTTCAGAGAAACTGTAGGTAAGTTTTTCGTATATTTAATTAATAAATATATTTTCAGAACCCTTGGGTTTAAGATCTTGAAAATAAATCAAGCGGTCAAAAAACTTTAAACACTCCTCTCCTAAAAATTAAAACAGCATCCTGAACAAAAAATACCAAATTTATGATTGTTCAATATCTTAATACAATTTTTATTTCGAGCTTTCACAAACTGTCATATTTCTCTCTACTTTCAACTGACAATTTGTTTGCTATAGTTTTAATAAAAATACATATCGTTGTACGATTATCCAATTATGTATTAGTTGATACGCAGTTGGATCTGCAGAGTTTACCTAATATACAAAATTAATTAATTAATTATTTAGAAAATATATTTTGCTTGTATAATTACAAAATTGTTTTAGGCGAAAATTATTATTACTGACAATATTTTCTATAGCTTTTATGTATCAAGTACCTACTATATACATATGTGTACATAATATGTAGGTATTATAAAAAGCCTTATGAAAATTACCCCGAATATATTTCAGCCTTTTAAGCCAAAAAAATGTCTGCATAATGTTCCCCAACATCCCAACAGGTAATGAGAGAGTATATAGTAGACACTTCACAAATATACTCCATTTTACATATGTATGTACATGTACAATGTACATTGAAATATTATGTTGCTTCTATATATGTAATTATGGTTTTTGGCTATGGTACATACATATATACTACATATATCATGTAACCCATTATATGATGAGCAAAAAGTCGAAAACCATATTATTATTATGTATTGTTAATATTACAGCAACACAGAGGTAATCCCTTAAAGCTTAAGGATATGAATAATGTAAAGTACTTACTAATGAATGAACAATGAAATGAAAGTGCAATTGAATACACTACTAATTAGTAGACATTTTGTTTGCATATAATGTACATTATAATAAGGTTATATAAGGATATTTGAACATCTAAGTCTCTGATTACTTGTAGGTGATAGCATTAGTTAGTAGTTTCCTATAATATACTAACTTCTCAAAGTATTTGCTGAGTAAACCAAAAATAACATCAAGTGAATAACATTAAGTACAATATTAGTGCAGAATGGGGTTAGTTGAAGAAAGTATAAAAGCTTTAGATCTCAAAAGACCCCATATATTGTTTATATTTTATTAATTTTGTTTAATCATATAATTAATTAATCATAAATATAGTACAAAAAATGTATGCCAATGTACAAGCACAGGCAATAGCCTTCCCAAGTGCAATATCCGGGAAGTATAATTTGGCACAAAAAAAATAACACAACATTGGAATATTGATGCTTGACGGCCATTTATTTACCACTCGCTACTAATATCAGATGGAATATTTTAATTACACCAAGTTTTTCCACCTGCTTTTGTCAAGTTAATTTTCCCCTTTTTTAAGGTCAACGACTTACTATATTTATTTGGCTCCAGCTGTTCGTTGGGATTATTGATATTATGGTATTATTGATAACATTAGAGAAAGTAAAATTATTGCGTGAGATTAAAAAATAGCGAAAAATTGCAAACCTTACTAAAATTAGATTTCATAAATTGTTTTCTTTTTCCACCGCTAGTATTGCCAATCTATGGGAGAAGCGTTTGTAGAACAGTACACTTAACATATATACAAATAGAGTATAGGTGGAGGTTTCAACTGACCCCAATCTCTCCTACATGTATGCACAACTAAGTATTTACTTTTATATACAGTAGAACCTCGATTATTCGGGTTTCCGTATTAACCGAGCTCAATTAAAAAAAAAAACTTTTGTGTTCGATTGAACTGAAAACCGAAAACAAAATTTAAGAATTTTTATTTGTACATTTTATAAATAAAAGTAAATGTCATTTTAAATTGTTGTTTTTATTACAGTAGCTGACAGTATCCAATTTCTTTCATTTGAGTACATCATCAAACCTATTTAAAACTAAATAAAATAATTATTTAAAGTTAAATAAAATAAATTTTAAAGTAAGCATGGCTCTAAATCAGTCTAGAAAAACAAAAACGTAAGTAAATTAAGCGGGAAATTGCACCTCACGGCCTACCGTATTTTCCGTGTTTTTGGTTATCCGAGGTCTGCCCGGTCCCAATTACCTCGTATAATCGAGGTTCTACTGTAACTACATACATATTTGTATTTATGCAGAATTACAAGTATACATATATATGTATGCCTGTGGACTTGTAATTAAATTAATTAATAAGGTTGTGGTTCAATTTGCTTAAGTGGTGTACTGCAAGTAGTTCTGTTTTATTGAACTTGCTGTGGTCATACATAGTGTACACTGTACATACAAATTAACAACAATCAGAGGGAACGCTTTAAGTTGTCACCATTAAAGTCCAGCCACATGATTACAAAATAACTACACAGACTATGTGTATTACGTACAGGAAATTAATAATTACAAATCAATATTATCAATACTTATACGTCTTCATCATAATATTCATAATTGTGTGATTAGACTTTATGCTTTTATGCACCTAGCTCAACAATGTATGTATTTTTAATATTATGGTACATTAACATGATGTATTACTATATACATATATTTAGTAAGTATATAGGTATCTACATATTTATAAAAGCTGTCTTTCCTTTATATTGCTGCCATTAAAGATCTATGTCTACACCAGATAGTGGCTTGTTGTAAAATATCTCTTGATTGTGCGGTTAGGTTTATGTTGTGCGAATTATATTGGCATATTATGCAAATAACAGTAGCCGTAAATTATTTTCCTTGCTTTTTTTTCTAAAACGGAAGTGGTATGGTAAATAATGAAAGTCAATGAGATGATAATGGTTTACGAAAATGATTAATCCAAATAAGAATATATACAAAATTTTGCGCGTATTATCAATAAACCACTTAACTAGCTTAAACAAATCTGAACTTCATCAGCAATTAGTAGATGGAATCGTTGCTTCTTTAATATGCTGTTGGTGTGGATTCTCATTTTTCCTATGCAAATGATATCCGAAATTTATAGTAAATGCGATTTGGCGGTCCAACCAAGGTATTTTTGTTACACAACCTACCAAGGTGTGTCTTTCAGACACAACACAGAAATTCGTGTTAAAATATTCATAGATGTGATATAGTTTTTAATTAATTCCATTTTCATTTCAAACAAAAACATAAAAATCAATAGGATTTTTTAAATAAAAGGGATGAGATCTTGTATCCCCTTTAAGTGACCTCTGAAACTATAATTGGTGTTTTTTCCAA
>JANSTT010017633.1:0-16355 GCA_026745375.1 Platyura marginata
TTTTCCTTGCATCAAGATTATTTTTATAAAAATATTTCAATAATTAAAGAAGTTATACGGATTATTGTAGGAATTTCCGAGGTACATCACATAGAGAAAAATAAAACCCACGCTACGTTACTGTCTAAATAAATGTATACCTATACCATTACAAACCATCAAATATATGTACATATATGTAAATATAAATATAACCTACATTAGAGTTTATCTGCTAATATTCTCCTCTCTACATGTTTATTAGCGAGAGAAGTATGTAATATGTAATATTTCTTAAGTAAGGATTGTCTTGCTGTGACTTTATTTAACATTTTACTTTAATTTCAGTAAATTCTCCCTTAAATAAAATTTAATTGTTCTTGGAGCAAATGCAAATTTCCTTTGAAATGACTGAATGGAATTATATCGACTAATGAATTTGCTATAAATATTTTCATCATTTTTAATTCCTAACTGACATCGTGTTTGATATGACGTGTACTGATATTCAATGAAAATATACATTTTTTAAGGATTCTTTAACAAAAATCTGTGAGAAATTTGGGAAAATCTAAATTTTGAGGTAACCCTCATATATGTACAATTGTACATAGCACGTTACTCCAATAGGTTTTCATATAACACTCACACTGTCTCAAAATTGCGACATCCGGGACATCCCCCATATAACATACTCGTAGTTTACAATAAAAATAATAATTACATATCAATTTTTTTATTTATTATTACACAAATCAACTATGAACAAATCATTTTAGGTATTAATACCTACTGTAACTATTTCTAACATAAATTTTATTCTACACATTTTTTTTTACTAATACCAACATTTAACGAGTTTATTCGTCCTTGATTGATTTAATCTATTATTTTAATAAAAATCAATCAATAAGGTATTTAGCTAGTCTATATCAGATAAGATAATAATTTACCTCAACAATAAATGAACAAAATTCCTGCACGCAATGATATCATTCTAAATGTTTTTTGCTAAATTTAATTACACTATATAGTACTTTCTCAATCAATTCTATTAGTCTGTTGCAAAAGCAAAATACGTACGCAGGAAACAATTCATAAAGATTTTGGAAACAATCACGTAAATGTGTAGAAAATAGCTTATTTATTACCACATTATTTGTTACTCATATTTAGAGGGTACACAAGAGATTAATACAAACAATTACTGCAGAGACTTACTAAATACATTTTCTTAATTCGACCACATCAATGATTAATGTATATTAAATAATTATTACCTATTGGAATTATCCATCCCTTTGGTTTTTATTTCTTTGTTTTAACTACAATACCGATCAATAAATTTATTTCCATTCATTTTGCTTGCTTCATCCCATGCGAACATAATTATGTTGGTACTTTATATGTATGTATATGTAATAATATAAAAATCTGCTAATATTAAAAATATACTCCAAATAAATTTAATAATACTTGTGATTAAAAAAGCTTAAATATAGTCATTGTTATATTCATTTATTCAGAATGGCTAGTTCTATAATGTAAAAGAGATGATGTTCGCCCATTATAAAATTCAGTAAATGCAAATTATGTACCTATGTTCGCATAAAATCCATTAAGCGAATGAAAAGATTTTTAATAAAAGTTTTAGTGAAAAATGTACATCAAACGGTTATAAACTTTATTAACATTATACATATTTGAAAACTCTAAAAGCTTTAAACTTTAATAAGAAAAGAAAAGTTCTAAGTTAGTTAATGTAATTGTAATATCTTCTTCAATCTTAAAGTTATATATAATACATAACAGTATAGTTTCTGAAAATATGATTGAGTGGATGATTGGTAAGGATAATGATGTTATGTGACAAAAGTTTTTAAAAATAACCTTAATATAGTTTTTAAGAATGTTTAAAAATAGTAACCAATTTAATAAATATGTAACATAAAACTATAAAAGACTTAAAACTTAAATACCAATAAAGCTCAACAAACTATATTCGGTTAGAATGCATTAGTGCATTCCGTTCATATTCAACAGTTGGACTGTTGCTCGTTTGCCAACTTTTATTTTCTTATTTGTTGTAGTTTTTTTTTATCAGTCACTAACATTTTTATCAGACAAAGTTTATAAAATTCAAAGCTTTTATAGAAAATTGGAAATTATTGTAGAGGAAATTCTCATCAAACTGTTTATTTATATATTTATTATATACATTTCAAGCTTTTCAAAGCAGAACCTAGGTAATTTATTATACATAGATGGTACCAAGGAATAACCAAATAACCACCCTGATAAATCAACGAAACTACATACGACCCTCATATGGAACTGGAAAACAATAACGTGAAACTAAAACATATTGTTCCTAAAACTGTTCATGTGAAAGAAAACTAGCACAAAAAATATGATAGTTGATAAGACATTGTTCAACGTCTTGTTTTTGAAAAATTTTCTATTACCGTTATCTAATGGTGCGTTTTGTTGCCATGACATGTCTATTATCCAACGACGCGATTCTGATTGGTTAGATTTTAACAGTTTTATTTTTCAACATTGTCTTATGCATCAACATAAAGTTCAATGGAGATTTTTTGTGTGACGTCAGACGAGAGCAAACCTCGAATTTACAAATTTAAAACGAAAAATAAATTAATTACACTTGAAATACACAGTTTTTTTGTTTGATATGTAGCTTACATATACATATGTATGTAATGTTATATTTCATATTTTATTAAACAATATTTAACGTCTTTTTCAAATTGAATTACAATTATATTTATGTATGTGTTAGTGAGAACCGGTCATTACGAAAAATCTCTACAAAGGTTGTTATTATTATTGTCAATAAAAAAACCATTGAAAATGTCATTGGACCATGGCACAATTTATATATAATGTAGGTACGCAAGTACACCAGGCCCTCGATTTGCGTTGTAAATTGGTACCACAGAAAGGCGGCGCAAATCGAAATCATCTATTACATAGTATATTTCTATAGGACTTCTTTTAATGGGTTCCACCAAAATCAACGTAGTTATAATAGATGTGAATGTATGATATTCGGCTAGAATCGATGATGTTAGGAGGGAATTAATAATTATCCAAATTTTACATGTTAACCCTTCAGCTGTGGGGAACGTTCATATCGCGTTTCACTTATTCTATACAATTCGGCGAGGTAACTACGCTATTATCGCATGCCTATACATTTTACGATATTTAAGCGTGGGGAGATGTGATTTCTTTGTTGAATTTTTTTTCTTTTATTTTGAAACATCGATAGTCGTGTTAGATAAGTGTTAATAAAATTTCAAGTTTGAACTTTTTTGTTCTCTTTTTACATCCCTTTAATAGAAGAATCCTTATAACTATCATAAACAGCTAATAAAAATAGATCGCAATTTTTCAAAAAAAAATAAAAAAAAAATTATGACGCAACTTCGAAAACGACGCAAATCGAAACGACTCAAATCGAGATCTTTGTGTACTAGTACAGAAAATATTCTATTGTTATTATTATGGAATCTAAACTAAAAACAATCGCCATACCAATTCGAAATCAAACTTAAGGATGTTTATAGTAATCAATTATTTTATACGAAGCATTTGAAACTATGTACATACGTAAATGTTCTCTGGGAACCCCCCGATACTATATATGCATATATAAAAATATACTATCTATGTACATAGTATGCATTTTCTATTGAATATACTTATTCATTGATGTCGATTTTTGTATCAAATAAAATGAAATACATTTTTCATGTAACAGGAACAATGTATAGAATGTGCCACGAACATTTTCGTTTTATATATGAATACATGTTTCCTCAATTTTTATTGAGCTGAAACGACATTTTTAAAACGTCTTCCGTCATTTTAATAGACAGCAGCACAACCGACTGTATATAATATAATATGTTTTGACAGCAGGCATCGACTTTTTATACTCTACAAATAAGTGGTGGTTTTCATTGTGATGTATCGATTTCTAATATACTTAGAATATAGGTACAAACAAATACTTAAGCTTAAGCTTTTATTTAAATTATTATAGAACAAATTCTCATTAAAGATTTTATTATTCTTTTGTTGGTTTATAGTAATTGTTTTTCTTTTCTAAATTATATTAATACATACACAGATTATAAGAACACTCAATCTAACAACGCCAAACTAATAAGATCAACAGTCACGACTCTGAGCTTTAATTTCGGAAGTTAGCTATTTATTATACATAAAGTTTGGTACATGACTGGAATTTTTCGATTCTATATATTTATGTTATACTTATATACATATACATATACATATACACATATGTATATATATGTATATATGTAGGCTCGTAACTGCGGAATAAATTTGAAGTTGTATATCTATAAATATAAAATATATTACAAAATTTAAAAAAGGTGTAGCGTCTTTTATCTTGATTTTAATTAGTTGTTACTCAAGTTGACGTTAATTAATTAAAAAAATACTTCAGTAAATTAAATTTTGGCAAAGCGTATCGTATATTTTTAGCAAATTGTGTTCGATCGGATATATATTTGGTATAAGAATCTTGTTCTTATATTGGAATAACTGAATCACTAAATATTGGTCTGAAGGTAGCAGATAAAGCTTTTTGTTTTGAAAAATTGAAAAATAGCAGACATCAGTAGCCCTATTCTGGCACAAAAAAGGAGTTTTTTCTTTATTGTTAATTTGAGTGTTTATTTAAATAAAAACTCAAATAATTCTTTAACAACTTCACATTTTTTATGCATACACAACAATTAAAACAATTTTTTTGTTCATTTTATTTTGTATAATTAAAAGAAAAAGAGAGGTGGAATTATTTGTGTTGTGAAATTCATTCTACCATGGAAACGATTTTGTGTACGCTCTGTATGACTTGTTAATAGGACGTAGTGCCACTGTGAGCTCTGTTTGTTTTTTTTACCGTTTTGATGAAAATCGTGAAAATTTTTTAACAAGAGATGCAGTTAAAGTATTTAAAAACAATTCTGGATGCACAGGTATATTATAAAGTTGTAATTCTAATTATTATTGATTATATCATTTTGTAATGTAGGATCATTTAAGTCGTATTGGAGGACTAACATGGTCTCCAAACAATCAAAAACTTGCTGTTGCCACGGCCGATCGATCGATTATACTATTTGATGAAAATGGTGAAAAACGTGATAAATTTTCGACAAAACCAAGTGATCCGGCGAATGGAAAAAATTCCTATGTTATTCGGGCTATTGCATTCAGTCCAGATTCATCTCGACTTGCTGTAGCCCAAAGTGACAATATCGTTTATGTGTACAAATTAGGAGCTACATGGAATGATAAAAAAGTCATTTGCAATAAATTTCCACAACCAACGTCTGTGACAGCTATGCTATGGCTTGGATTGGGTCCGATTATAGCTGGTACACATATACATATACATATAAATATATCTACATACATAAGCAATATATTTTATCTCATCCATCCATGATACCATAAGATTTTACAATATTGTGTTATGGGTAAAGAACGATTAAAATGAATTTGTTTTTTTTAAGGGTTGGAAGATGGTAAAGTGCGTGCTCTAAATTGTAAATCGAATAAATCTCAAAATTTGTATGCGGCCGAAAATACGGTTGTTTCATTGGCTCAAAATTCACGGGGTACAGGATTTATATCTGGACATGAGGACGGTTCTGTTATTAGATTTTTTATAAGTGAAGAACCAGGTCAACCGTCAGGTAGAATTTTTCAACATTCAAGTCCACCGTTTGCATTAGCATGGCCACAAGGTGATATCGTAGCGGCTGGATGTGATAGGAAAATTGGATTTTATGATGCTCAGGTAAATGTTTTCCTAAAATTTATTGTTTTATCTTAAATTATAGTATTCTATTATTATATTTAACCCTTAAATGCATATAGTTGCAGAACTCCAACATATTTATTTTTCCTTTAAAAATGGTTCTAGGAAAAAGGAAAAATTAATATGTTGTAGTTTTGCAACTACACTCAGACCTTGATTTGCGTCGTTTATTTTGCTGATTTTCGTGGAACGCATTAAAAGAATTCCTATAGAATCCAATGTAAAAGATTATTTCGCGTTTGTGTCGTTTCGATTAGCGTCTGTGGAACCAATTAATGACGCAAATCGAGGTCTTGGTGTGTATGCATTTAAGGGTTACAAAAGAATTTTATATGTATATGGCGATGTAGTTATAAATGGGTGATATGTGTAAGTGAAGTGCACTTTTTCTTCAGTTATATAATAATTAAAATAAAAAAAACCAAATTTCTCGATTATTTGCTTCCATCGCTACTGATAATTAAAACAAATTTCCTCGGAATCAGTGTGCATACAGTGTTTGGAGCAAGAGGTTCGATTCACAGCCAAACAAAATAAGTTAGTTTTTCCTGAGGTCTAAGCGTTTAGTTTTAGACAGAAGCTACATATTTTGATAAAATATTAAAGATTAGGAAAAAAAAACATTTCATGAACTCAGAATTATGGAATAAAATCTTCATCTGAATGAAATATTTTCACATATAAGATTTATTTTTTAGTTAAACCGTTTCTTATTGTCATAGGCGTCCGCTGACTGAAATTGTTGGGGGGCACAAATTTTTTTTACGCAATGCAAAAACTAACTCCCTAAAGAACATTAAAACCATTACCTCAAGGCCTCGATTTCCGTTTTTAATTGGTTTCGCAAAAAGCCAACGCAAATCGAAATAATTTGGATAATTTAAATTTAAAATATTTCAAAATTAAGATAATTCAGAATTCCGACACTTCAAAAATCAGATATTGCAAATTCTTGCGTTTCCAATTTTATTTAACAGAAAAAATAAAAAAAACCAGAAGTAAAATATAAAAACCGGAAGTAAAATATAAAAACCGGAAGTAAAATATAAAAACCGGAAGTAAAATATAAAAAATCTTGATTACAAACGGACGGACGCACGGATGAACGAACGCATGAATTAAATGTTTTAAAATTTGAGTAACAGATAAACTTTTAAAATTATCAGAGTTATAAAGCACAATCATCAATTCATTAGATAATAATTTACTAAAATCAAACATAGGATAACATTTTAATGAATCAATTAGACGAGAATGAATTCAGATACATAAATCAAAATTCACATGATTTAAAATTCATATACATACATATATTGAAAAGTTCTTTAACAGAAGGGCTAACTAACTGAGCATTTCTTTGATAATTTATGCAAAATAATTACGAAATTCATTTATTATATCATTCATTATTGGTACAAATTTCAGAATTTGAAAATATCGGATTCTTAATTTATCTGAATTTAAAACTATTAAAACTAATTTTAATTTACATAATATAATTTCAAAAGTTAGAATTTTGAATTGTCTGAAGTTTTTTTGTCTAAATTTTGATTATCGGAATATTAAAATAACTTATATTGGACAATAAATAGAAAACTTGTCGCTACTTTTCTGGCTGCAAATACTTCTTTTTTTGTTTTAAGTAAAATTGATTTTTATTCAAACAGAGAACCATGTTGGGGGCACGTGCCCTCCCGAGGACCCCTATGCTTATTGTTGTAAAAAGAACAATAAGAAAAGGTTGAAAAATTAGCATTTTTATCTCGATTAAATATTTTTTGTCTGATACTTGGCACTATTTTTATATTGGAAATTCTTATTGTGCAAATCTCTTAATGGTTTGCACCTAATATTTATACATATTGTACATACATACATATATGCCCTATAGCTACTTATATTATCAATCAATCACTGTAAACATAATATTTCTCTCCTATTATATAAATGTCAAAGTTTCTTAATCGCAAAACGAAAACTTCCTCTTCCTATCAACATCAATAATAATATCCAAAAACTGAAAGTAAACACACTTTAAGAGTTCATTATTTACTCAGGCAAAGAAACAAAATCATATCGAATAATAAATATAGGTTTCGACATGAAATCAATCTGTGTAACAAAGAAAAAATAAATAATATTATAATATAACTGTTGTGTTCCCTATATATATTTAGGGACGGCAATCACGTTTATTTGATTATTCACGCGATGAAACAGAACGTGAATTTACGACAGCCTCCTGTAGTCCCAATGGTCAAGCAATAGCAATTGGTAGCTATGATCGAATAAGAATTTTCGCATGGAGTCCACGACAAAGAACATGGAATGAGGCAGCCACTAAGGACATAGTAAATTTATATTCGGTAACCGCATTGATTTGGCGTCGAGATGGTGCCAGGTATAGAAAAATATTATTTGATTATATTACGTATACGTATAATATATACCTATACAAAATTTCTGCTTACTCATCTGGTAAATCAATTTTGGATAGGTTGGTAATTGGCTCAATTTGTGGTGCCGTAATTGTTTTTGAATCAGTTTTACGGCGAACCGTATGGCAAGATAAATTTGAATTAACATATGTCGCACCCAGTCAAGTATTGCTAAAATCCCTACATGAATCAGCGGATGCTTTTGTTGTTGAATCACAGGTTGGATTGGAAATTGATGATTTACGTATAATGGGTAATGGGATTCAGTGTTATGATGAAAATTTCGATTAAGGTTAATTTTAATGTAAAATTTCTGTATACATTTATATATTAGGAAAAGATAATTACCTGGTAGCAAGAACAGAAGAATCATTAATTCTATGTGACCTCACCCGAAATTTAACCAGTGAAGTTTTATGGAGCAATTCCGGACGGCATGAAAAATTTTACTTTGAGAACCCAAATGTTTGCTTAGTGTTTAACGCCGGCGAATTAACATTAGTGGAATATGGTGATAATACTATTCTAGGATCTGTTAGAACTGAATTTGTTAATCCTCATGTTATATCAGTTCGTTTAAATGAACGTGGAAATATACGGTAAATTAACATTTAACTAACTGTATGATTAGTTTTATATTAAATCAAGTCATTATTTTTAGGAACAACAAAAAACTTGCTTATTTAATGGACATGAAAACGATCTGCGTCATCGATCTAATCAGTGAATCAATAATTGCTCAAATAACACATGATTCAAAAATTGATTGGTTAGAGTTAAGCGAGACAGCACAAAAACTACTTTTTAGAGATAAAAAAATGAGGTAATCATACTCAACTGAATTTATAAAATTTTCTAATTATTAAATTCTTTTCGATTAAAAAGATTACTGCTCTATGATTTGGCGACATCAAAAAAACAAACTCTTCTTGGAAAAGTATCATTTGTTCAATGGGTAATCCAAAGTGATGTTGCCGTTGCTCAGAGTGATTCAAATTTGGCAATTTGGTATAATATTGATATGCCAGAACATGTCACTCTAATGCCAGTTAGAGGAGAAGTTATTGAAGTTATAAGAGATGAGGTACATTTTTAATAGTTTTATCCCCACTAATACCTATATATATTATATATACATACATACATACATATATCTGTGGCAAGAGTTAAAGTAGCTTATGTCGATTTCAGTAACTTTTCAGGAGTGTAAAAATAAACTTATTTTGGACACTATTTAAAATCTACTGCAAATTAAGTTTTTAATTTTTGCACATATGTTAAATGTTATGTGTTGCATCCATAGGCGTCCGCTCGGGGGGGGGGGGCACGTGCCCCCCAACATGTTTCTCTATTTGAATAAAAATTCTGAAATTTATAATTATTGTTATTTTTGCTCGCGAAAAAAAATGTGTGCCCCCCCAACAATTTCAGTCAGCGGACGCCTATGGTTGCATCTAAATATCAACCACAATCAGTTCATTCGAGATTTTACTTTTACACTTATGCAAACTTAAGCTATTTTAACATATTAAAGGCTATAATAATAATAGGGATAAATAAATAATAATAATAATAGGGATAAATAACATAAGCTAAAAAAATATTAAATAACCTACTTTAAGAAATCATATTTTTTTATTAAACCGTTTTTGTCCCGTTCTTAAATATACATAAGCTACTTTTACATAGTGTACATATAAACATCGTTTGTTAAAAAAAAACTTAATTATAAATAAAATACTTTAACTTTAAGCAAAAATTAAATTTTCTCTACTTAATTTTCTCGGCTTGTAAATGTAATAAGAGAGGCTGATATTGGATTAAAACACGCAGTTTGATTTGTTGTTTTTATATCCAGAAAAATTCATTTTTTGCTTATGTCGACTTAAGCTACTTTAACTTATTGCCACAGATATGTATATGATGTGAAAAATCCAGTGTTGGAAATAACGAAAAACGAAATATTTTCCTAACAAGTTTTTCGTAACCGAAACGATATTTTCATAATTCTTGATAAAGTTACTCGTAACAGAACCGATAAAATGAAATTTGTTTTGATTGTTAATTATTAAAAAAAAAATATTTGCTATGTTAAAAAAATGTCACGGTAGGTGTTAGATCGGTTTATCTTTTTTTTTTTTCTTATAACATCAAATTTATTATGTATTTACATAGTTATGGTTTCTAGCAAACAACTAGAAACTGCAAATTAGACTAATGAAAATATATTACCCGAAAACAGTTTAGAAATTGCAAGAATTAAAATGCATTCTAAAGTAATGTTTCATAATTAAGCATAATACTAATGAAAATTTATGTAAAACTTATTTTAGTAGAATACTTAGCTAATAATAATAATTAAGCTAAAATGTTGTTATCTCATCACTCTGTAGCTTTCAGTGAGACATAATTAATTAAGTTAAAGTCTATACATACACATTACATATATACACAAAATATGATCTGGGCTAGGATACTGTGAAACGTCCTTCATCAAACTCAATTAGGTAGATAATTTTGAAACGAAAATTTATCAAGCCAAAGTTTTACTTTACTGGGTATAATGTGAGCAGTAAAATAGTTTACTATATTTCAGTAATACCTACAAATATATACACTACTCCTACTACATAGTATACAGTCGTATATATAATAATGTCCACCCAACAGACAGATTTATATACATAATCACCCCAAACTTCGATATTAAGCTGGTATGAATTGTTAGAGGATTAATTTTAACGATAGTAGTAGCAGGTAAATCAAAGAGGTAAAGTTGCCGCACGGTACTTTTTTTACGTTATTTTTTGTACGATTTAATTTAATTAATTGATTAAATTTATCACTTTCACTACGAGAAGGACCAGTTAATTAATTTATCCAATAAAATGCAAGCGAATATATATATAGTAAATTAATTAGAGATACAAAATAATTGATGACTACAAAAAACTTCCTCCTGTGTTTTGTTTTTATATATTGTTATGTAAGTACCTACGATATTGGATTAATGGTATTGGCTGAGAAAACACTAAAAATAATATTAAAAAGTTGTATGGCGATTGGAGGAAGGGAAGGTGTATACCTACTTGGTTCATTTTTAACACATGTATTACTTAGTTAGAATTTATA
Source organism: Platyura marginata (assembly GCA_026745375.1). Lineage (NCBI taxonomy): Eukaryota > Metazoa > Arthropoda > Insecta > Diptera > Keroplatidae > Platyura > Platyura marginata. Next base: position 11,434 of record JANSTT010017633.1, read on the forward strand.
AACTAAATCTTTAAATCTAACATTTCAAGCCTCTAGCCCTTCATTTGACACGACAATAATCTTATAAGATGAAATAATTGTATGGAGGGGGGAATAAGGAAAAGGGTGTGTGTTTAGTCCAATTTTACCACATAAATTATAACTAACCAGATCCCCACATCATACAAATTTTTAATTCTCTCTAGACTAGATATACTAAGATTGTACATTTTACATTTAATTTGTAATGTGGGGGAGTTAGGGGTAGCGTTTTAATTTTGTTCCTATAAGATGTCCCATGAAAAGTACCAAAAAAAAGACTTTTTAAGATTCTTTCATTTTATGCATTTTAAAGAAGAAAATCTTTCATATAAAAAATGTGAGAAAATGGTAATTTTATAGGAAATTTTTTGTGGGGGAGTCCTATAAGGATTAACGACCCCTTAAATCCCATATTTATATCCTCAGGTACCAATGGTTTGATTTTTTTCATATGTAATTGTAGGGAAAAACCGAAGTGAAAACTAAAGATGGTCCATCCGATTACACGTACCGCCTTGATGAAGGATTGGTAGAATTTGGAACGGCAGTCAATGATAATGATTTTGGGCGAGCGGTTCTATTTTTGGAATCGCTTGGCGATAAACCGGCCGCTAAGGCGATGTGGCATAATTTAGCAAACATTGCTTTGTATAGACAAAATTTACGAGTTGCACAACGGTGCTATGCGGCACTTGAGAATGCATCGAAGACATTTTATCTTGGTGAAATGATCAAAATTGCTGAAAAATTTGAAGAAATAAAAGGACCGGGTTTAAAGTGTCCGGAAGTTCAAGCGAGATTGGCCCTCCTAAATGCCGATTTAAGGTAAATAATTTATTTTTCAAAATTATTCCATGACAAACGACTTTTTTGTCTGTTATAGATCAGCTGAGCGAATTTATCTCGAACAGGGTGATATCGAATCAGCATTAGAAATGTACAAAAAATTACGTCGATGGGATGATGCAATAAAATTAGCAGAACGTCGTAACTATCCAAAATTGAAAGATTTGCGAGAAGAACAAATGACATTTTTGCTGAGTACTGGTCAAGAGGAGCAAGCTGGACAAGTACTAGAGGAACGTGGGGAAACCGATCAAGCGATGACATTATATTTAAAAGCTAAGAAAATAGCAAGAGCGGCACGTTTAGCTTTAAAGATGCCACATCTACTTCAAAACGATGAACTAATGAATCGCGTAACAGCATCGCTGGTCAAATCAGGTCTGTTGTGGTCATTTAATTTTTAATTTAAAAAAACTAATTAAATTTTATTCTATATAACACAGAACTATATGAATTGGCAGGTGATTTAACTTACAAGTTGCAGCATCCTGAAGCTGCTATCATTATGTATAGAAAGGGTGGTGCATATGCAAGAGCTATTGAATTGGCACGAAATGTATCACCCGAGGAAATAACGAACTTGGAAGAGGAATGGGGTGACTGGTTGGTGAAAATAGAATTTTTATAACAAAAGGTGTCTTTGAGATGAATAAATGTATATGGAATTTTAGGTTGGTAACGAAACGGCAATTGGATGCATCGATTAGTCATTATATAGAAGCTGGAAAAACGAATAAAGCTCTGGATGCAGCTGTTGGTGCAAAACAGTGGCGTAAAGCTGTTCAAGTATTGTTTTTTTGGTTTTTTTTTTATAGAATGTATTTTTTGATCGCTAATTTTCTATGATGCAATTTTCACTTATTCCAGATTGCCAAAGTCATAGACGAACCAGATGAAATCAAAAAATATGCCGTGCAACTTGCCGATCATTTATCAACTATTGGTGATATATCTGGAGCTGAGGATTTATTAGTTCGTGCTGAACTTTATAGAGAAACTGTTGATTTACTAAACAAACATGGTAAATGGGAAAGAGCCTATGACATTGCCGAGAAATTTTTAGGCACCGACCTTGTGCGAGATATGTTTATCGAAATGGCTACACGATTAGAGGAAGAAGGAAAATATCGAGATTCGGAAAAAGTTCTGATTGCCATTGGTGAACCAGATTTAGCAATTTCAATGTATAAGCGTTTGGAGCAGTATGATGCTATGATTCGTTTGGTCGAAAGATATCACAAAGATTTGCTGGAGAGTACACATATCCACTTAGCCAGACAGCTTGAAACAAAGGGAAAATATAAAAATGCTGAAATTCATTTTATAGCAGCCGCTGATTGGAAGTCTGCAGTCCATATGTACTGTAGTGTAGGAAAATGGGAGGAAGCTTTTAGAGTTGCTAAGCAAAAAGGTGTAGAGGGGGCTTCTAATCAGGTATTTTATAGGTTTTTGTAAAATTTGAAGTCACAGTATAAGATATTCTGACTATAGGTTGCATATATGTGGTCAAGATCTCTTCCGGTTGAAGGTGCTGCTAGACTACTTACAAAAATGGGATTACTCGATACAGCCCTTATTTACGCCTGTGAAGGAAGAGAATTCCAATTTGCTTTGGAACTATGTTCGATGGCTGGACGATCAACAGATGATATCCATTTAAAGATTGCCATGGATTTAGAGGATGAGGGAAAGGTATAATTGGATACGAAAAAAAAAACGTGTTTAGATATTATAGAGATTATTTCAGTTCATTGAAGCTGAAGCGGAATTTATTCTCGCAAATAAACCAAAAGAGGCAATATTAATGCATACACATGGTCGAGATTGGCGTTCAGCACTTCGTATTGCCGAACAATATTTACCTGAAGCAGTCAATGAGATCCTAATTAATCAAGCTTCCGAAGCATTAGATTCAAGAAATTACCAAGAATATGAAGCACTTCTGATTAGAGCCGAACATCCGGAATTCATTTTGCAGCACTATAAGGAATATGAGATGTGGAATGATGCCATTCGTATTGCTCGTGAATATATTCCAACTGCCCTACCGGAAATTCAGCGTATGCAGGCAAAAACAAATAGAAACAGTGCGTCTGGCAATGATTCAAGGGAAATACTAAATCAAGCATCAGAATATGCCCGAAGTGAAGATTTTCGTAAAGCTGCCGAATGTCTGTTACAAATTAACAACACAAATGCTGATCAGAGTAATGTTGAACGGGCACTTGTTAGAGCTGCCGAAATTTGTAATCAATTTCTGGAGGGAAGCGATGCAATTGATATTGCAAGAGAATTGGGACCTAGACTAGTTGAACTTAATCAAATCGGACCGGCAGCGCAATTGTATCTAGCTGCTGAACTACCAAAAGAAGCAGTTGATGTGTTTATAAAATCAGAGAATTGGGCCAAAGCTCGACGATTAGCAAAAGAAATCGATCCGCAATTGGTCGCATATGTTGAATCTCAACAAAAAACTCGATTACGAATGGAAGGAAATGTAGAACAGTTAGCTGACATAGGTTTAATATCTACCGCATATCTTAAAAAATGATTAATTAATTTTTTTCCTTTTAGATATTCTTGGAGCACTAGATCTTCTAGCTGAACAGGGACAATGGACAAGATGCATAGAAAAATCTAAACAACATAGTTCAGTTATGATGCATAAGTATTTAGCACTTTATGCAACTCAACTTATTCATGAAAGAGATTGTGTTGGTGCACTCGCTCTGTATATGAAACATGGAGCGCCTGCATTACCTCAAAACTACAATATTTACTTTCGCATTACACTTGAATGTTTCAGTTTGAGAGAACCGGATGGAGTCAATGTCTGGCCAGATCTCCGAAATTTTCTTTTTCATTTAACGCAAACAATAAAAACTTCAGATCCTGTCGACAGTGAAAACTTAGACCGTTTCGATCAACTTCTTTTGATTGCCCATTACTACTGTACACGAGCTGCATGTCGCGAAGTACCATCACTTCAAGCAATTGCGGTCAAAATTTCCGTTGCTATGCTACGTTACACAGAGATTATTCCCGTCGATAAAGGATTTTACGAAGCCGGCATGGATTTACGATCACTTGGCAGAGAATCGGAGGCATTTGTAATTTTAAATCATTATTTGGATGTATGCGAAGCAATTGAAAGCAATGAAAATTTGGTGGATCATTTAAATTTGACAGCTACAGATTTTCCAAGTTCAGTACCAATTCCAGAGGAAATGCATTTGAAAAATGAAACAAATCTACATGAAGAAGTTCGTGAATGGATTCTGGCTGTTAGTATGGATCAACGAGTTGATCAAATTTTGCCAACGGACGAACGTAATCTATATGAATCCAGCTTGGGAATGTCAGATCAAGCATGTGTTATATGTGGTTATCCAGTGATGGGTCGACAACCGATTATTTTTCAACGATCACATCGGCAAGCCAATCGTGATGCATGGAGTAAGTTAACGGTTGCCGCTAAAATGGGACCACATACGAGTGCGCCAGAAATTATAGAATTTATTGAAAAATGGTGCGGTCCAGCGAATTTTGTAACCAATTAAATAATTGTTCTTAAAATTCTCTGTTTTTGTTGTTGTAATTAGTAGATCTTCAAAATAAATGTGACTGATAATTTGATTCAGAATTAAATGTAAAAAAAATTCAATTTTTTTATTGGAGATTTTGAAGTTGGTGAGGTTATTAATAATGGCTTAATTACAAATTGTGACACATATGTAAAGTTTTTTGGAAACTGAAAGTGATTAACAAAACGATATTTGTCTATTTGCTTTTAACTAATTTATCTAGATTTCTAATAAATTTTAATTTTTTTTTTAATTTCTACAAACAAATACTAAAAAGTTACTTACGATTTTCAAATAATTTTCTAACCAATTGAGAAGAGATCTTGTACTAAAATTTTTGTTGTTCATTTCATATTTTTATTAAACAAAATGGATATCGAGCACTGACAAAAAAACTATTTTTATACCCGTATGATGTTAATCGAAGGGTATTATAACTTTGGTACGGAGTTTGTAACGCCCCTTAATACT
>JANSTT010017634.1:0-16352 GCA_026745375.1 Platyura marginata
ACGTACAACGTGCCGAAGAACTTCGTGATCAACCGTTTGACGAACATGTTACATCGGATGATCATCACATAATTCAACCAAACTGGATACTTCTAGCTACAGCTATCGATCGAATTGCATTTATCGTGTATTGCTTAGTTTTTGCAATATTGGCGATTGCATATTCAATTTAAAGAGTTTTTTTTTATAAATGTTGAATTATAGATATTATTACATATATTAGAAAAAGCATTTAGTTTAAAAATGGACATTTATTTTTATTGTTTTAGTAGTTGTAGGACCCTGTACCTACATATTCATTTGTATATTACTCGTACATGATAAATAACCGTTACGGTTTTCTATTGTTTTACAAATAATGTATCCAAAGTACATACATATCGTTTAATACTATAAAAAAGAGACGATTACGAACCTGTAGTGATAGCAGACGTGCTATCGAGTAATTAAATAAATAATAATTGTTGAAGTTATATGTAACTTACATTTTTTATTTCTTGTCCTTAATGGCCATCGGGGGTTTTTGGTTTTTTATATGAACAAAACCCCACATAGTAAATAATTTTACTTAATTCGCCACTATCAATTCCATTTGCACGTTATGCAGCAAGGAGATATAATGACAAATATAAATAATAAGTAGGGAAGTATCGAAACAACGAACAGAGACAATCGTTATACGCAAAGAAGAAAAAATGGAGGAAAGAAAAGAGCACAGAAAGAAAATTTAGAAATTCTAGGTGACTTCAAAAATGGAGAATAGATAGATAAAAAATAAGAAGTATGTAAATTAATGAAAAGTTTTCGTTACCGAAGAAGTTTGCATCTCATGAGGAAGGAAAAAGAAAGATTCAAATAATTTCAATTGGCTGTGTGCGAACGAAATCGAGTGCCTTGAGACTACAAACCCAAACCAATCTTCAATCACTTCCTTCAACACTTTTCAGTAACGTATAAAGTGATTTATCTGAGTTTATTTATGGAATTCATACGGCTAAATATCAAGGTCTAGTCTTTCTATTCAAATGGATTTTCTATTAGAATAAATATTTTCATTTTCAAGATTATGATTTTTTTCGCTATCTCGAATAAAAAGACCTAGGGCCTTTTTTCGAGTGAAGACTGTAACGAAAAATTGCAGAGGAATGGTTATATGATAAACTATAATCCTAATGATAAACTCTGATCACTAATGTCCATGTCAATTTATAGGGAAAAAAGATTTTCAAATTCCTTGACAAATACTTCATAAAACCTTCACAAATTTCTCTTCGATCTACTTTGGACAGCCCTAGTGGTGTCTTTTTTATTTTTTAAGGAGAAGCATCTGCTTATAGATAGAAATAGTCACCAATATTTAATGTTCCTATATAATCCTACACAATCTTCGTTCAATAAAGTCATAAAATTAATTAACCCAAAAGGATAATAGAAAGTAATCTGTTTCATATAAATTTATTTTAATTATCCTGTAATTGTCCCTTTTGGTCACTGCGTTAGGAAACACACCAAGTGGTCGATGTCATAAACCGTATCGTTATGGTTCTCAAGCACAAGCATGTAGGATTTATTATATTTGTAGAAAACAGCATGAATCCTTAATGCATAAATTGGACACTACCACTACCACTCTTATTACATGAGACAAACAGTTTTTGTTTTTGTACATTACACTTAATAATCTATAATTTACGATATGTTTTTAAAAATAACAAAACATTAAACATTTCTTAGCTTAACAGTAAAATTCTTAAAATTCTAATTAAAGGAATTTGGTTGGCGAGGATCAAATGTGTGGGGTGGTGAATATGGCCAGTATGGTGGTGGCGCAAAAATGGGTGGCGGTGCCGGTGATGGTTTGACAACGGTATGCGTTGAATTTGATGTTGACGATGATGTATAGGACATTGATGATACAATTTCACTGCTGTGATGGTGATATTTGTAATTTGCTGGGGAAATCATCGATGGATCACCGCCTTGTGCTTGCTGCTGGCATGCAGCCATTAATCCATGAAAATCAAATTTGTATGCATAACGTTTTCCATGAACTTTAGTCATAATATTTTTGTCGTAATAGTATCTACAAACAAAACAAAAGATTTTTTTTCTGTTCTTCTTTCGTTTAAATTCTTGACAACATGTAATTATGCTGTGATCTCATACATTTCTGATGAATTATGCTTTTATCATAAATACCTACATACTTCAATTAACAAAAGAAATATCGCAAGGTAGTAGAAGGTATATGCTGCTAAAAAAATTTATACAACCATGAATCACGCGTTTGGATTCTGACTATCATGTTGACTTCCGAGTGCGTTTGATTGGAATGCAGATAATCCGGTTTTGTTTGCATTTCTTCTTACAGTATTTTTGTATCTATCTACATATTGATGTTTTTGGTTCTCACGAATAAATTGGCGGGAATTCCAAGGAATTTCATTCATCATTTTATATATTAGGTACTTGTTATGGACGATTAGTAAGAAATACAAACAGGTACAAACATAGAAGGTAAGTTAAAATGTATTTTTATATTATAGCCATCAATTAGTAAAATTGTGACATCATATTGTAGCTTAAGATCCTGGAGGGACAATAAGAAAATGTTTATGTTTAAAGAACCTGGTCTGCAACTATTTAGAATTATGATTAGATTGAAACAGGATCTTTGCTGTCTGATAAATTGTGAAAATTTCAACTGTTAGTTTGGACTTTCGGACATTTAGAAGAATTGGCGGACAAATAGTCAGGTTAAATGGAGAAAGACTACAGACCGAAAGCTACAGTTACCCGAATTATTACTAATGGAATACAGGAGCTTACCTTTGGACAGGGATACACAGTAGAATGCCACAATCAGACAGAATGCTTACTGGCTAAGACAAAAATAGACTTAATTGTAAGAACTTTGGTTTTCTCTCGACTTCCATAATAGTCGACTAATTTTTAAAAAAAGGGGAAGGAAAGCCGAAGCGATCTGTAGGTGAGTTTGTTTTTTTTTAAATAAATATTTTTTTTATACAAAAAAACTCACCCGATCGCCTATAAATCCCACATCCCATTAGTTCCTTTAAAAACCACCGGTGTGATAGGCGAGCGAAAAAAAAAGGGAGAAGCGGAGAGGCAGGCAAGAAGGAAAGACGTGCGAGGATTTTTGTTTTTTTGATGTACGAGGTTTTTTTGTTTTTTTTTTATGGAAAAAATAAATACGGGTTAAGAAGGAGATATAGTTAAAAAAAAAAGAAAAAAGGAAAAAGAAGAGTGAACAGTTAAGTGAAGGAAAGAAGTGAAAGGAAAATAGTGCGAGCGCCCGAACGTGGCCGTGCCACAAAAGTTCTATAATAAAGGTATTCGGCGGCAATCACCCAAAATCCTCCCCATCGGATCCCGGAACAGGTCGCTACGGTAAGTACGTTCGTTCCGTGAATCCCGAGTATTGGTTTTTACGCCGCAATCACTGACCCGGTGTAAGGGACCAGGCGGCTACATTGTTATTATTGTCGAGGGAAAACCAAAGGGACAACCTATAAAAGCTTAAAATGTAAATGTATTATGTACTTGTACAACATATGTAAATTTTATTTTATATTTAAAAACCTTATGATGATGATGATATACAGACACTTTCGAAAAACTTTCGCATCCGCCGCCTTTTGCCATTTGGATGAACATTTCCCTAAAATCCACTAATATAATAAGAAGAAGGGGTTGAAATTTTTGCACAAAGCCAAATTTGGTATTGTTATTTGTATGACCGGTGTTTGATCTGATTGGTTGATTGGAGGGGGTGTGGTTCGGATTCCACTTGAAATAATCTTAAATATTGAATAAAAAAACTTTACGTGAAACAAATCTTTCCCCTAAACACATTTACAATACAATAGAAAAATAAAACAAACAAATGTTCTACTTTTTTTAGAATTTATTTTCGAACAGTATGTATATTGTTTCTATTTGTAGGAAGACAATTTTATAAAAAAATATTTAAAAATTGTTTTTAAATTATTTACATTTTTCAAACTCAATGATATATAGTTTTAAAAACTTAATAATAATAATTTAAATCTATTTTTTATGATTTCGCTATACTTTTTTTCTTAAAAATTGAGTTTCTTCTTAAAATCTTGATTTTTTTTTTTACCTTTAAATAACTAATACATTGTGGATTACTCTTAATTTGACTAAAAAAACTAAAAGAACAATTAGTTTTTTATTATCTAAATTTTTATAATTTTAATTTTGACTTATTAGATTAATAATAACTATAATATTATTAACTTGCGCAAATTGTGTGGGTATATACTCGTAAGTAATTAACATTTACTAAAAATAAATTTACTTTAATTATTGTATTATTTATTTACTATTTTTTGTTTTTGGTTTAATCGTTAGTTATTTCTATGATACGGTGGGTGGGATATAATTTTTTTTTTCACTGAAAATCAATAAGAGATTATAAATAATTGAAGAAATTTCAATGCTTCACTTTTATTAAAATTATTTAAAACTTAAAATTATTAATTTTGTTGACATAAACGTTCTATAATAAAATAAAAAACAAACTCCTTTTTACGTGCACAAATTTTAATAATTTAATAAATGACGCGTTTCGAAAAATAAGTTTTCATTATCAAATTATTCAACAACTCAACTACTTGGAAGCGTTATTTGTTAAATTTAAAAAATTTATGGACGTAAAAAGGAGTTTGTTTTTTATTTTATTTTATAGAACGTTAATGTCAATAATTTCGTGTCACAGTGCTCCAAACACATAATTTGTTAATATATTAATTTTGATTATTTTTTAAAAAATATCCAATTTAAATAACCCACAATTGAAAATAACTACGTCATAAGTAATTTAAAACTTAAAATTAATTGTGTAAAAATTATATTACATTGGTATTGGAGGGTTTGATACATTATCATACGGATAGAGATTCTGAGATAAAATATTCTATACAAATATTAAAATGATAATTTTGTACTTTTTTTATTTTTATTAATAAAATCAATACCAGGGCCTGAAGTCGATTAACATTTAGTAATATTTGGTGCATTTATTATTATATTAATTTTTGTGAACATAATGAGATTAAAAAAAAAAACCATTTATAGACTTTGATATTAATAATAATATTTTGAAAAAAAAAAAAAATGGAACCAATAAACATTCACTATAAATTTTTGGGTTAAAAATCTACAGATATTCTACAATATCACACTTAATAGAAATATTAGGACAACTTGCACCGACCACATTATTTCTACCCTTGTACCGTGGTTGTTTTTCTGTTAAAAGTTTTCTAAATATTGGCAAAATTGCTGTGTCGCCATCTAAAAGTTCCGATTCAGAACTGGCACCATACAGTGATGATGGATCAGTTTTTGTTCGATGTTTCGTTCGTTTGTCGGCTGGTGCAACATTTGGCGATGAATGATGATGTGAATGTTGCAGTGATTTTACTAATTTTCTAGTTTGTGTACAATTATTAACCGTTTCACGTTCCCGTTCGCTGTCCGTTTCACATTGTCCCATTATGACTTTAGATTTGTGACGATGTTTTGTTCGATTTTTTTCCGAAACACTTCGCTGTATTGGTACGGCATTATTTTGATCGTACGATACTAAATGTCCGTGTTCCTGACATCGCTGTGGATTTGGATGATTGCGCGGTGATTGACGTTGTTTTGCATGTGACAATGTATGGGTGTCCCATAGATCACTTTGTGATACAACAAAGTTATTTTTAAGGGCCGCTCCAACGCTGACTCTTCGTTGTTCTGCATTTATACCTAAAATAATTGTTTTTATTGTCTGGTACAAAAATTAATTAAATTTTTTTTTTTTTAATCTGACTTTTGATACTGCCTTTTCCATGGGGACATATGCTATTTAATTCACTATTCGAATGAGTCAGTGATGATGATGAATTAAGCTGAGTATTGAATTTTGTTCTGTTCGATGTATTTGATTCATTGTCCTAAAATAAATAACAAATTATCATTCAGTTGTTTGTTGAGAGAGAGAAAGAGAGAGAGAAACACATACCTTAATTCTATTCACTGGTGATTGCAAACATTTATTTTTAATATAATGGGTATCATTAGATGTTTTTTGTGTATTATCCTTAATTGGAAGTACATTAATGTTCTCCTTATTTTCAATATTAGTTAGCGTATTGTATTCAGTTGTTGGTTGATCGATCGTTTTACTCGTTCGTCTAATTTGTTCAACTACAGTTGATTGTTTTGCAGGCGATATTCGTGTTTCCGTTGGTTGTGCCTTCAACAGTGGCTGCATAATGGCTGTATCCGGCTGTAATTGTGGTTTATGAACGCTAAAAATAATAAAACAAAGTTTCAGGCATCTGTTCAGTACCGATTAAAATTAAAATTAAATACCTCTTGCTATCTGTTGTTGTTGTGCCATTGTCTTCGGCATGTGTTGATGTAACACTACCAATAGATGTCATTTCTGTAACTTCTGTTGTGCTTGGCATATCTCTTCGAACGGTTGGTACAGATAGTTTTGACTGATTAAGTAGTGGTTCGGATTCGCAGTTACTTCCATCAATCCAGTTTCTTGATTCAGGTCCAAGTTTTCGAATTAAAGCCTTTTGTAGATAGAGATATTTAAGAAATATATATACTTTTTAATTTTAATTTAATTTAATTTACTTGTAGTTCAGCTTCTTTTTCCATTAAAGCCTTACGGAATCTACAATTATTCGATTTAACATCTCGTAATCTTTGTTCTAATTCCGAAACAGACGAATCTCGACGATTCTTTGACATTGGTCTTAATGTTGCTCGTAATCTTTTATCAACTTGTCCTTGTGGATTTCGTTTCATTTCCACTAGCTATTTGGGGGTGGTAAAAATTTATTTACATTAATATTGATTATTAATTTTGATAATTGTAATTGTATGACAATCCATCTATAAACTATAAAATTACTACCAGTCTTACTTTCGGAACGAACACCAAACACAAAGTTCCAGTTGTACAGAAAATAATAAACAATGAAATTAATATAAAAACTGCATCTTTACGATCCGATAATACCAAGGCAATTGCAGCGCCCATAATGCACATGATTAGAACATTGTATACCGATAGTCCAATGTGTTTGGAGTCGTTTAGAGCCGGAATTGAGACGTGACGGGTTTCCCAAGCCAAAAATGCACCAAAAATCTATTATTTTTGAATTAAAAAAAAAAATTAATATATTTGGAGATAAGATTAAGATAATTAATTATTACCAAAAGTACGCCTTTATACGCATAAATTATTCCAATAAATATGGTTATCCTTTCAGATTGGCAATATTCATTTTCCTGTATGATCAGGACATCTTCGAGAGATGGGTGATGCTGAAATTGTTAGGAAGAAAGCATTATCTAAATATTGAGAGTAACATTTTTAAAATTTGTTTGAGCGGCTAGCGATTTCCAACAACTCCACTGCCCCAACGAGACAAAAAAATTGTATTTTATTCCATATAATACGAATCAATTAGCGAATCATCTCTTTTTATGAGAGTTGGGTAGATTTTATCTTTCTTCTGTTTCTACTATCAAAGTTGACTAGTTTTTCCCAAAAATGCTTTGCGTTGATACTTTTTAAGGAGACTAGTTAGAGATTAAGATTTTCTTTCAATGTAGGCGTAGAGGATAGAACATTCGTCATTGAATTCAATCAATAAATAGCAATAAATTTGAAAGAATTATTTTTTAAAAAGAAAAAAAAAACTACTTACAAGTGGTTCAATTTGTTTAGTATCGCGATAAAATGGATCTGCAATTTGCCATGTTGTCATTATCACCAAATCAATAGCCAATAATATACCAACAACCATAAACAATTGATAATCTTTGATGACCTTTTTATTCAATTTTACATCAGTAAATATTGAATGAACTCGCCATGTTTTCGAAAACATTGCACCAAAGGCCAAACTAAATCCAGCCATTAGTAGCCAAGCTCTAGCTGTACATATATATGGAAAAGCTGCAATACTGCTTAAGCCACTATCCAATCCCAAAAATATTACACTTAAATATGTCAACATACATCCAACTATTATAAGATTATTTAAATGCGGACTGGACATTTTAATGTATCTATAAAAATAAAAATGGCGTTGTCCTAAGCAAAATCAATTTCATTAAATTCGAATTACCTTTGATTACGATATTTGATATTAAATACAAGAAAGACAACAGCCATAACAATTCCAAGTGCCGAACAACTTGCTAATATGGCAAAGATTGTTAGATTCACTTGACTGTGCTCAATAATACGCAATGTTCGGTCTTTTGGTGGAGATCGTCCTACCTGTATCGAATAACGAATTGAATCTTCAGAAATTCTTAACCCTATCCAAGTTGTTTTACCCATTTTAACGGTTTTCCTGGCGTAAAATCTAATCTGCCATGAATTGAATTAAATTCGCCAATTTTTTCTTCGCTTCCTAACTGAAATTGTTTCAGTAAAATATTCGCACGACGTTCATTATTATAAAATCTGACAGGACCCTAAAATTATATTTATTTTCAATATTTTTTTTTTAAAATCTCAATGAGACTTTTACTGCATACATACCGTAACACCTTCGAAACTTGTATTTTTGAGAGCTTCCAAAAATATATTCTCCCAATCTTTGACACGATATTCAAAATTACTCAGAAATTGATCTCGACGATGAGCAACGTATTGAATAGCCAAAGCTGCCGCCCATATTCCGTCATATGTGTAACCATGAAATCTGGAATATTCACCACCGCGTCTACTATTGTACTCAGTTAAGTATTCATCGGCCGTCTGAAAATTCATATAAAAAATGATTATGGTACCACTCTAATATTAAAAAGATTCCTGTACAATTCCAGATATTGTAATATCTCCGGTCGTAGATAGAGGAAGCAGATCTGTTAAAATTGTCGATTCCAATGCTTTACTCAATTCATCTGTTGCACAATCTGATGTACCATTCCACCAATCTGTCGAATATGTGCCCATTATTATCCATTGATAGGATCGGCCAAACATTTCCTGTCGATATGCTTCACAGAACACTTTTCTAGCCCAGTGCTCATTGAAATTGCCCAATATTATCCGTACATCTTTTTCACCCAATTTTCTCAACGATTCACTAACGTCGGCGACAAAACTTTGCGTTTCCACAACTTCAAATCCCATTGCATCCAAATCAGCCACCATATGATTATGTGGTAACGAGTACCGTGGTTCATTTTGATAAATTGTACCGATACGGGTCCAATTGAATTCTTTTAGCAACGCCAAACGTGGTGCATTGAATGCATTTTCGGATGGAACAACACGAAAAAAATTCGGAAATGCATCTTTGGTAAACATTGGATGTGTATCAGCATATGACAGTTGAGTTAGGTGCCAGTGTTTGCTTGCTTTTGCTATGGGATCGGTGACATGAGTGCATGCAGCACCAAATAGCATTAGTTTATGTGGACCAGAATGCATCATGTCAAAAAAGGATTTTACACCAACAGCAGCATTGCACTATGAAAAGAAAAATCAAAAATTTTAATTTAATTTATCTAACCACAAGAAGAAGAAGAAGTATCTAACCAAACAGATATAAATAATTACCTCAGTGTCATTCCACCACATATGCAATCGATAGTTTCTTAGAATGTTTGAGTGCTCGTTAACATGATCTAGGGCTAATTTTACACTGGGCATTACACCTCTGCCAGTTTCAGCATTTTCTACTCCATCTCCATATGGGAAAAATCCAGCTATGTAAACATCAGATCGATGAATGGAGCTTGGTCTCTGACCTCTTATTGACTGAATAAAACTTAAAATAATTACAAAATTTTCATATTTCATCGTTGCTTGAAGTAGATCGGCAGGTAGTCTGGAAAAAAGACATTAAGTAATTAGTAGTTTGCTGATGCTAGCGTAGTTAACTAAATTCTACACCAAAAATCATAGGTCGGGGGAGAATTTCAATGTTTGTGCAAAATTATATATTTTTTTAATGCCATATTGATAGAAGTGGTGGAGGTACTAAAGCGCTGATTAAGCTAGAGCAACATTTTACCCTTTTTCGGATTTTTGTTGTTGTTTTAACTATAGGATTTTTCTCTCCACCTCTCTTGAAAATTATCCCGATAAAAATGAAACTTCACCAGATTTTTAATATTCCTATACTAATTATACTACAGATGGTAAGAAAATAATATTTCTTTATTTGTGTACGGATACAAAAAAAATCGACCCCGATTTTCAAGGAAAATGGTAAATCGTAATATTTTCATGTAAATATTTGTTTTTTTGTAATAATCTATTTATTATACGTTTATGTACAGTCCTAAGGGGAGATAAAAATAGAACATCCATCACATATAGCTTGAACTAAATATTGACAGAATTCCGAATATTATGAGTATTGTGTTGAAATATTCCCAAGAAAAATAAAATAAAATCTAAGTATTTTATCAAAAAGCACAATGTACACAAACAATACAACATCCATGTACTATACATGGTTGAGTTACTGATTCTGATCGGTTTTTTTTTTTTTATAGAAAATAGATAAAAAATCAATTTGTAACGATTTAACAAAAAAACAAAAAAAAAATATCTCATAAGTCACTATATATAATATTGAGAGACAATTTTAGCAACTTTGTAGGACAGCTAGGGAGGCACACACTCTAGCCTTCTCATCCTACTCACATTAAATACCCTAATAATTATATTTTCAAGGAAAACGGGAGGGTTCAATTCAGAAATTCAAATTTTGCAACATTTCCTGCGGATTAAAAAAAATAATAATATATTTCGTCCTTTCTACCTCAAACACTACCTACTTTCGACATTATTTTAATGAAATTTATTCTTAATTTGTACATATGGAATAAGTAATATACTCTGCATATATATATATATACCATATATAGGGGCTGTAGGCTACACCTGTAATTATCGTAATTTATACTAATCACCAAAGTTTTTTTTCCCCCTTCCTTATTTATTTGAATTTAAATTAGTTACTACTATACATAAATCTGTAGTCCTTTATTTGACCAATACAAAAAACTTGCAAAGATAACTTAAAAAAAAAATAATTTGGTGATCTTCTCGACTTTCCCTACCTTATTGTAAAATACCGAAATTTCACCTAGTTAGAAGCCAAGCAGCACCCCGTACAAAATGGGCTATGGCTAATAAATAGATATCCAAGTTTTCCTGTGTTTTTTTTCCTTTTTTTTGGCACCAGCTATTATGAAAGTATCCTTTTTGTTGAATTTGAAATGCATCAAAAATACGTATTATTGGAAATAAAACAAAAATCACTCCATTTTGAATGTTACCAAAAAAAACAACGGGAAAAACTGCACTTCACCACCTCACATATTAACTTTGAAAATAAATTTAAAGTTCCAAGTAATGTGAAATTTTACAATAATTTTTTTTTTGTATGGAATGGAAATCCGGAGCTTTTTTGCATGCACTCTCCTTGCTATATTCGAATCGAAGTATTCCAGGCCCTTTTTATGAATTTTCCGAAAGAAAGCGAATGTCGATTAGAACATGCGCTTTTCTATGAAAACGAATTTGATTTTCAATTTTGCTTTTACTTAATTTTCCGTACAAATAGGTAGAAATAGAGGTACCTATATGTACATATACATATGTATGTATGTAAAGGTCGTATGTATGTACATAGTTATTCCTATTATATAGCTGTGTTATATGTATTTGTATATGTATGTATATAGATCTAGCTAGACGTCCTTTTTGTTGTTGTTACGAATGAACCTGAGTTTATAACTCATTATGCTCATTAATTATTCTTATATATAGGTAGATATGTATACATAAATATATTATTGTATTTCTGCCTTAATGGGGACACAAAGGGTAAAGTTTATATTTGTATTCTACCTACAATAGCTGTATGATGAGTAAATCAGTTAATTATGATAAGTCATCCCACGTGTTTATAATATTAGTGAAAAAGTTTAATTTTCGATTCATTTTTTTTATTTTAAATATTCTTTTAGCCAATTTAGTTTTGGAATCATTTAGTTTATATCCAAGTGGAAAATCCGATAAGGACTGCGGAAAAGTTTGATTTATATATTATGATGACTAGTACAAAGACAAGTTAGTTGACTAAAAAAGTCTTTTAATAATTGAGATTACAAAAAAAGGTTCCTTAACCAAATCATTCTTCAGGCCGTTCCACAAAGGACCATCTACGAAAAAAATCACCATCTTGTTATATTCATTGCCAAAGCCTATTAAAGTATATTACGGTGAAGCGCCACTTGTATCTGGGTTGTCCTCTATTGTGAGCACCTTGCCAATTCTAACACAGCATTTCGTGTGCAATGTACTGTACACGATGATCAGAAGTTTTAACTAAACTAAACTAATTTTTTTTCCAGCGAAATACTCCTCATTGGGATTGTTTAAAATAATTCCTGAAGATAAACTCAAATTTTCCGTTGTTAGTGGCATTAAAATTTTCTGACATGACTGGGTGAAGCATGTTCCGACTCAGAGGTGTGCGTACTTTTTTGCTATATTGGAACCTACCCTAACCCATACGTTGGTACGCCACAGTTATAGAGGAATTGAAACATTTTAAATGGATAATTTCTTATTTAATTTTAAAATGATACGGGCGGATTCTTAGAATTATAAAAGCAAAGACCTGAAGAAACTAACCATAAACATAGAGAGTTGTAAGTTTTCTAGTTTATTTATCCATTTGTGGTTAATTTTGAAGATGATGATATTCTAAAATGTTACAGAATTTAAAACGTTTTGACCATCACATGATTCTCGTCATAATCGAGTCATTGTCAACTTTTCTCATTGGCTACTGTAGCCGGTGTTCTAGCATAAGACATCAACACGATTCAAAAATTCAAAATATTTTCACAACAAGCATGTGAATATATTCGCACTTGATTTGCATACTCAAATGTTACTAAGGACGTATTCTACACGCTGTCATACATAATTGTCTCAAATATATATCAGCGAGCAATCTAGCATCATTCCTTCGCACCGGGGTTGTTGAAGTAACCAAACGATCGATAAAATACCTAATTTGTTATTGGTAATAAATTTAAATGTTACATGACGAAAATGAACTTGCATTTGCTACATATATTTGTTACCAAATATAGTACATATTTTTCAACGCAATAGTTGTCGTCAATTCACCATTCTGAAATATTTCCGAACAATTCTGAATATGTTTTGTGATGGGGTTATTTTATGTATCTGACAAACTGAATTGTATTCGTTTGCTACAATTGTAACAAATGTAACAAATTCGAAATACCTATGAATGACCTTGAGATAACACAATTTTATATGATTTTCGGCAAAAAACTTTGCTCAAATAAGTGCACAAATGGTGCTAAATTTAAATTAGAAAAAAACATTTTGGTATAAACGAATTCGAACAATATTGGGTTGAGTGCCTGTTACAGGCAGCAGGTCCGTATACCACAAAAAGTATAAAGACGGCACTGTTCAAAGCGTCCAATATAACGATGAACTAGGTACAAAATTGTATTTCTGATGTACACTGAAAAATTACCCCCACAACCCACTCTCACTCGTTCAACTTTAATTGATATAAACAAATTTAAATTTATTCTGAATTTTCTATATGTTCGCTTATATTTTATTTATCATGATATCAATCCATTGAAGCGTTCCCTAATTTCTTTTTGTTTTGTTTACCAAATTAAATATATATAGACATTATCCTGTCTACCCTCTATGTTAAAATTGAATTAAATTACATCAGTACACCAGTCACCGGCAGTATATAAAAAAGACTTTGGGTTTATTCTTTTGACAATATTGATTTTTATTTTCTACATACATACCTACATCTGTTAATATATATATATATACATACCTACATAAATGTACCTATAATACATTAAATGGGTACTTTCTGCTAACATAAATATCCAATTATTTACTGAATCTTCGGTAGAAAAACAAATCACGTTAAAAATCAGCAAAATATGCATGACACAATGCCTATGGGAGAGGGAAGGAATTGATATCTTTATATATATGTTAAGGGTATATTATATATCATACATCGAATGCTGTGAGTCTTTTTCCCGGGTTATATTTAACAAGCCCATCAACGAGTCCAATTTCATCTTTTGTTGTACAAGTTGGAAAAATATTTTCCCACTTTTCTCGTTTTGTTTGTGGAAAGCTAAAAAAAAAGAAGATTTTTTCTTCTCTCTCTCTCTCTCTCTCTGTGTATTTTTTGTTTATTTACTGGACTTTATTGTAGTCGGGAAGTGATCGAATTTCGGGCCATTCTTTAGTGGTGGGTGTACCTAATGTTTTAATGACAAGCGCTAATTGTTCGATGTCTGTATTTCCCTGTAATTTGTTATTTCGCTGTTGAATAATAAAAATGGCCATTCAATGTGTACATAATTTACACAAAATAAAGGAATGCCTCGCAACATTTCAGCAAATACACATCCAGCTGCCCACATATCAATAGCTGGTCCATATTTGGGGCTACCCCATAGTAATTCCGGTGCTCTGTACCATCTACTTGCTACCTACATTTTTATTGAGATATTTTTTTTTTTGTAATTCTTTCTTTTTAAGGGTAAACTATGTGTGTGCGTTACCTGAGGTGAATAGGATTTGTTCTCTTCATCATGATAAATACGGGATAGTCCAAAATCTGCAATTTTCAATTTATCACTGTTGTCTACGAGAAGATTTGCTGGTTTTATGTCCTAAAACAAAATTCATTTAATTTACACTAAATTCTTATCTAGATATTCTTCATACGCGATAGCCTTGAAAATTTTTTTTTTAAAAAAACCAAAACTATTACACTATTACACTAAAATTAATTAGTAAAAGAAATATTAAAATACTAAGCTCCAACTCACACACTGACTCAAGCAAAGCCAACCCATAAGACTCTTAAATGCGCAATTTAATTCAAGAACTTTCATCGAACATTACAATGTACCAAATGTGCGCCAATTATTTTGATACTAGCCAGATAGATGATTCCAAGGCATAACAGCCTGAACAAAGGATGATAGACAATTCTTTTCTGATTGAACTGTTTACTTTTTTTACTCACCCTATGCATTATTCCCAGTTCATGCATGTACTTCAATCCCTGTAGCAACATATTTGTGTACAAACGAATTGTTTCTCTATTCAATGGATTTGCATGATCCTTCATTTTCGAATACAATGTATGTGGCATATACTCAAAAACCAATGCTAATCCCGCTAAATCTGGAAATATATCCATAAGTGATAATATCTGAAAAATTAATTTTCCCATTATAAATAAAGAAGAACAGAAAAATAATGAAAAGAAAAATTTACTTACATTTTCATGGGCACAATGTTGCAAGACTTTAATTTCTCTAACGGCATTTGGAGATATTTCACCATATTTTGTTTTCAATGAGATCTTCTTAATTGCCACCTCTTTATTATCGGTTAAGTCAATTGCTTTCAATACGATTCCATGAACTCCTTCGCCAATTTTACCAATCAATTTATATCGATTCGGTGCATATTCTGCCATTTAGACTGCTATTATTGTAATGTAATTAGAAATTCTCCAACCGGATAGGAAATATGCATTTTTAATATTCTGTCAGTGCTTTGTTTGGACATAGGGTTGACATAGTTACCGTTGCTTTACTATATTATGTAGGTAGGAATGTAACATAGCAAATCGATTAATGGTTATTTTCGTCCTTTGAAGCTTATATTAATTATTTAAAATACATTTGGTATTCTTTTATTAATAATTTACCGAATTTTGAAATTTTAAATTAAAATCAACATATTGCCAAATAACAATATATTAATAGAAATAATCATTAAAAATGCTAAATGAGTATACCAACATCCATTAAATAAATAGCGACAATCAGGGCCGTACGTATGCAAATAGAGCCGGGCGCAAAGAGATTAGGGATTGATTCATGATGAATAATGACAAAATATTGTTAAACATTAAGCTGGTACATTTCGATACCGACACCAACATAACGATGGCTTATATACAATACCCGCTAAGTCATTCTTACCGATTTTTTTTTATTTAATAAAATTGATGTTTATGCAACCCTGCACCTATTAAGGTTTTATAACTTTGGTACGGAGTTTGTAACGCTCCCTTATACTCATCGTAGAAAAAAATTTTCAACACCATTGTCTTTCTCGTAAAATTCTAAGTCGAATTATGCATGTCCGTCCGTCCGTCTGTCCGTGATCAAGATTCCGGCCAAACGGCTGAAGCTAG
>JANSTT010017635.1:0-16351 GCA_026745375.1 Platyura marginata
ATGGTTTATATCAAAATTATGTGGACACTGTACCACAGCCTCCCCTATTTTTTGTCCGATTTGCTCCAAAAACAATATAGGTTACCTTATAATCGTATATATGCACCTGTATAGATATACTTGTATATATATTTTGTATAGGGGGTCCTATAAGGGTTAACGTATTAATTTCCTAAATAGGATCAACACCATGCTGGAAGGAGTGTAAACCAGAGGTATAGTACAATAGATCTTCAATGATCGCGGTGCTTTGGGACTGTATGGACTAACTTCTCCTAAATCTAATCTAAGGGTTAACGTAAGGCTAAAAATAATGAAATCATTTTATGAGAAACAAAAAAAAAAGGTTTTTTGTTTATGTCATTTTATCGAAATTTTAATTGATTTAGTGTACGGAAAAACAACGAGTTTTTCAAAAAAATTGTATGAAAAGGCATCGGGATTTTACTCATTTACAATACCAGCCGTTATTGGCAAATTTTAACCAATCAAAGGTTCTAGCTCAACGCGTCCTTGAGTTATTGTGTTAACGAGCGAGCGATTCAATTGACCAATATTTGTATTGCCTTTTTTTGTTGTTGTTGGAAGACTTCTAATTTGTGGAGAAAATATGAAAAAATGCGAAAATAAATTTCTACATGATACCAAAGCTTTTTATAACTCATCTACATACCTAACTACAGTATGGAAGCAAAAATGTAAAGTCATTATACGTTTTTGAATTTATTTTTTTCTTACCAAATTGAATAGACTCCATTAACATTTTATTATCATAAAATAAGTCTGTAGCCATATATATGTATAGTCGTGACTGACATTGGCTATATTATATACACTATATCGACATATCTACTAAAAGGAACATTTAACTTTAATTAAACGCTATTATACCTATTTAATATCATCATTAAACATTGTCAACTAATTCAATTAGAACATTGTAACAAAATAATAAACCTTTTGTCTAATACAGTAAGTTCTTTGATAAAATCAATATTATGTTTTATAACTAACAAAAGCTTTTCATATATACATTTCTATACATATGTACATAGACATTATTATGTACATATACAAACAATTATATACTTTTACCTTTTACGTATGCATTACCAAACTTTTATTTTAATATTACATATAGACATAAAGCACTAAAGTAGAGTACCTACATACATACATACATTACCTACATATTACCTATGTACATTGTACATATATGTAGGTACAACGACGTACAATGAATTTCAACTAAAATGAGAAATTATTTTTGAAGTAAATATGCTATAATTCTATGAAATTAGAATATTGTGAAGGAGTAGTGTTAGACCTTTCAATAAAATTATACGCTCAACCCATCAACTAATAACTTTATTAAACCATTTCTAGTTATGTTGGAAAGCAGAACGGAAATTACCAATAAGAATGTATTGTACATAAATACATAGACAGTTAGATATCTAGTTACGATCATAATGTTCATTACATACCGTAGGTATTTTGCCGTCAAGTGCTTAACTATTATATTTACATATGTACATTGTACACATATAGAGCCTAATAGTTGATAGAAGTTTTTCTGGAATATTCCAAAACTATAAGCGTTTAAATTTTATAATATCTCTAAAATAGCTTTGTCATCGTAAAATTATTTCACCACTAAAATACCTACACTATTTTGATTTATACCAACTTAGTTTGGCTAATGAAGTGTTGGTGTTTATTTTACCACCGTCTTTCATCCCTAACAAACATTAGGTATGATTTATGGTTTTGACAGAGACGGTTCGTCTATAAATAATTTGAAAATTGTCACAGACTAGCGGTCCCACAAATAAATAATTAAATAATAAAATAAATAAATTAAAAAATTTGTAGCATGCTCAAAATTTTATTGCACTCAAAAGAATTTGTTTTTCCCCGGAGGGAGCATGAGGTTGAGGAGGGGCCAACATTTATATCATGAGTGATATTTCTGAAAAGTGTAAAAGTTTATTATCAGATTGAAAAATTTTGATCCGGCAGGATTCAAGGTTGAGATTAGGTATACTCGTATACTGACTATGAATAGATAATAATCGTAAAATTGCGTTAAAATTTTTTCTAATTTCAGCGTAACATCAAAGGGTATTGTAACTTTGGCACGAAGTTTGTAACTATCGTTAATATTCATCGTAAAAACAAAAATTGACCAACATCGAATTTTTAAAAATGAGAAATAGACAGTGTCCGTCCGGAATCAAGATTACGAAGCTAAAGCGTTCAAATGTTAACAGTTCATTAAGTACTCTTTTAATAAAGTACCTAAGATCTCTAGAGTTTTTTGAGCATATCGAATAATGAAAAAAATGAAGATTTTTAGGCATTTATTTTCAGTTTTTCCAATATTTATTTGTAACAGAAAAAAAATGTATAAAGACAAGGTCATAGATAATAAAAAAATAATCATTAATCTAGGATACTGCAAAATTTTCCTTCGTATTTTAGAATAAGTTTTCAACTGACTATACTTTTTTACTGATTTTTCATTTGTATTAGTTACCGACATTATAAAATATTCGTCTTTAAGAAAATGAAATATAGGACGATATATGTATACATATGTATACGTTAACCGTAAAGGATGTCTACCCTCACCATATACTTCATTAATATATAACGCTTTGCTACGAAGAATAAATATACATAGATTACCTATGTACATATGTACGTCTATATAAAAAAAAGGTAGAGAACGCAGTCGAGATACGAACCCAACCTAGCGCCTAACCAATAACCATGTAACTTTGGAAAATAAATTTTCTTAAACATGTAATCGCTTTTAGTTAGTTTTGTAATTAAGAATTAAACAGATAATTATATACCACATGTCAAATGACACTGCCACACACATCTACAGAAGAAAGAAGTTGTGAAACTTAACATCTTAATTGCTACCATTAGATTATGTATAAGTGTAAATATAATTGTTAAAAAGAAACATTTAAATAAATTATGTGTTCTATAATTGGATCAACTTTAATTATAAGTTAAACGATGAATTTAAATACTTTCAATTCAATGTATATTCATATTAAGGGAGTGTTAAAAGGTTTAAATTGAAAATATAAATTGTTTTTACACCAAAAGCTATATAATGAATTCTTTGCCCGTATATAGCTTTATTGAGAGGGATGCTAATTAGATTTAAAAATGGGAATTTTGTGGAGGCATTAGAAGGTTTTTAGTGAAAATATCATTGATTATTCATAAACCTAATAATGAAGGTAAACTCATGAACACAGGTAATGTAATAATTCCCATTTGTATGCTTCGGAGAGATTTTGCTTTGATTAGCAGTATTAGTGTATTACTCGTACCTACTGAGAATTCGACTAATTTTAATAAGAAATAAATCCGATCGAAAATACGATTTGTAGTTTGAAGTTTTTTAAATAGAAATTTGCATTTATTATTACTATTTGTCATTTTATAATAAATTAGTCATACATACTAGTACATTATAGTCTCAGTTACCACAAAGTAATTAGAAAAAATACGAGTAAATTAAACTTTCCAGCATTCTTTTTCCATTGAAATGCATTTTCCTTGAAATTCTTTTGTTTTATTTTTCTTTATAATTATTAATTACATTATGTATTAGGTATCTTTTAAATTAAGCAATAATGTCTTTAATCTAGATTTCTTCGAGATCAAAGACTTTGTAAGGCATTAAACGAATTAAATTAAAAGTAAATAAGTATTTTTGAAACTCAGATATATTTTGTTCTATTTTTTTTTTCTTTTTTTTTATAAATTTTTTCTCAGAACGAAGAATATGAAAACAAAATATTTATATATATACAGGGTGTTCCAAGGATCTGTTCTATCGTATCGTATATGTTGGTAAACTCATATAAAAAGTGGTAAAATAAAAATCTTTTAAAAACATTATAAGTACAAACTTCAATTAAAGGATGTTATAATTTAAGACATTATTAATGAAACATTTTGAGTAAATTAATTGCTTCACACATTTCAAGGATTTTATTTTCTGAAAATGCTAATGAGACGCCTTTAGTTTAAGTATTTGTAAATTTCTTAATTTAATTGCTAAAGATTAAAAATAAGTCTCTTTAAATAGATCATTTCATGAAATCTAGCAATAATCGGGCAAAAAACAGACCATAAAAAATGTCCATCTTTAATAAACCATACTAAATTCTAACAGATTACATAAATCACATTACGCTTATCCTTTACACTTGGTTTTTTATCCATTTTAATTATCTTAATACATTTCGGAGATATTTATACAATTGCTTCAGCTATATACCATTATGAAACCCCCTGTATGTATTATATACCAATTTCCTAAATTTATCTCAATTCGTAAAATAGATAAAAAGAAAGTTTTTCTCTTAACTGTAGATGTATAGGTAGATCTGTACCTATACATTCATTTTTCTTGTTGAATTCTTTATACCTTTGTAATAATGAACGGGGGCGGTTTGCTACATCAAATTTTACCGCATCGAATGTGTATTACATCGAATATGTACCTATATGTATCACATCAAATGTGTATCACATCGAACTTATATCACATCGAATCTATATCACATCGAATGTGTATCACATCGAATGTTAATCAACATCAAATGTAGCGATGTGCCATCAATTTTTTTCCACATTAGAATGCATATGAAATATTCTCTTTGAAATTTTCGAAGATACACACTCATATGACAAACAATCGAAGTGGCTTCCATAGAATACACCCGATTGTCTATTGTCAATTGACAGAAAAGATTGACCATCGTAACATTTGTTTAGGATGGCTCTTTATAAATTGATTTTAGTTTGGTTGTTAGGTAATTCGTAAAGTAAAAACCTCTCAGAGTTTTTCTATTTTCATCATATTTGATAAAAATACAAATTGCTTTTAGTAAAAAACACTACGATTATTTTTAGTTTACGATAATTTTTAATGATTCATTCAATAATTATTGAGAATGTTTTTTAAAACATAAATATATTAGTCAAATTAATTATCTGTAATGTACATTGTACAGTAGTGACATCTTAAATCAATTTTAAAGTATTCTCAAAAATAATATTGTCACTAATCAATTCGTTATCATTAGCACTATCAATTTTAGATGTCATTCTGTTCAATTCTGTCTTTCAAGCTTAATTGGTTAACCAAACTTGTCTGTAGAGGTTAGGTATACAATACTTACTACAATCGTCATTTGATTATTATCAAATTTCATCCATAAATAGATTTTAGACAATAACTTATTTAAAAGATAAAAGTGACAGTTATACGCCATGATCATCAACCTAATTTTAGATTTAATCGAGTTTGTTAAACTATTTAACAACATCTATTAATAACTTAGTAGATATTTTGTTACTGTCTATATATGTACATAATTACACAAACATGTGTAAATATATTACGCTCTATATATCTACATAGAAACCTTAATATGCTTTATGTATATTCAAATATGTATTATAATCAGTATCTACCTTTACCTACCTACTTATGAATTCTTTAATGACAGACAAAAATCGATATCACCTATCAACAACGATGTTAACAATATTTTATTTCGAAATCATTGAACTTGAAATGTGACATACTCTGGTGCGACCATGATGGCTGAGGGTGACAATGACAATGCCTTACATACGTAGTTACATATTGCGTAATTGTATTATTACATAGAGAAAAACCGCACACGGAAATATACACTTTTAAGGATTCTTTTTCTGTAATATTTCTTTTTATATTGTTGTCGTTAGTCTATTTTAGCAACAAAACAAAAGGGTTTTTGTGTATACGGGGGTGTTGTGTGTGTGTGTGTGTGTGGAAAATGTGAAAAAATAAAAAAATAAAAAAAAAAAAATCGAAAAAGGTTTCATTGAAACAAGGTTGTATTTTATATAACCATTAAATATAAAATGGAACAATAAAAAACCTCGTTAAGTCTGTAGATAAATTGTACTTAAGTAATTCCATTTGTTTTTACAGTTTGTGCAAAGGTTTTATCACCCAAAAATGTGTGTTTCCGAAAAATGAGAACATCAACAATAACTTCTATATATTATAGATGATGATGAGATTTTTTATGAGTTTGTGGGCTTAAACCCATAGAAACTTGCTTATGGCCATAGTGCATATTATATACATACATACATTATATGTGCATACATTGTTTGTATATGTATATGATATGTATAATAATGAAAATATTTTCAAAAATCTTTTATAAACTCATGAGATTTGCTTTAACTCTCAAGCAAAGCGAATAAACAGATAACAATATACTTATGGCTCCTCTCGACTGCACAGTATTTGCTATTACGTTCAACGTAAAAAACTAAATATAAGATAAAGATATTGATGAATGAAATTTTTAAATGTCAAAATACAAATAATATTTTTAAAAATAAATAAAAACAGTAAATAATATTGACAGTCAAAATAAATAATTCGTTTTATTAGGTTTTTCTTACCTACTTGACCCTTCTAGATTATTGATTTTTTTTTATTTTCTTTTACGAAAATCTTGGATAAAATTCTATTTTTAGCTTTCCATTATGTGTTCTGATTATTGTCATTTTTTAGTCTTTTAATATTAAATATGACAAGTTTTTAATTAAACGCAAAAGGAAATTTTTGTTTAGAAAGTAAGTGTATATAGTTTAACAGATTGGTTGAATGATCCATGGTATTTCATAAAAGTGTTTTTCTTAATGTACAGATGCCTGATGAAGTTCCAAAAAAGAAAACGAAATATATAGTTTTTTTACAACGAAAACAAAAAACGTTTAAAATAAATTAACAATAATGACCTACAAATCCGAGATTTTCCTAAAAGAAAATACAGTGAAACCTCCCATAAGCGGACAGATCTGGTTCCAATTATTTTGTCCGCTGATGGGAAGTGTCCGCTTTTGAGCGGTATAAAAAAAAACTTGCAAAAAACATTAAATACAATAACTCTTTTATTAATTTGAAAAAAAATTCCAATCAATACTTCTTTTTTTATTAAACTTAAATTAAAAACAATGTTACATTGCTTACCACTTTTTTGGATATTTTGTTGGCAGGTGCCATATTTTTTAAGGACAATATTTCAGTATGAAAAACTAATGCATTATAATTAAAAAAGAAAACGCTCGATTGGATTTTACATTTCATTATCACATTCGGTTAGCTTCTTTAATTTTCACACATTGATAGATCTATTGGTTTTTGCATGTTATTTTGATGTGTACTCATATAAAAAATAAATAAATAACAGTTAGTATACTGTTGTATGTGTGTAATTCCTTTTCTTTTCTGTTTAGAATTTAAGGTCAACGCAAGTCGAAACATGTTATAGCATAAAAATAGTATTTATTTGAAAAAAGAGAATGAAAACTGTCCGCTTATGAGAGGTTTTTTTCAGAAAAAAAAGTGTCCGTGTCCGCTTATGAGAGGGTCCGCTTATGGGAGGTTTTTTTATATGCTATCATATGGAAATCCGCCAAATAAAAAAATAGTGTCCTCACATGGGAGGTGTCCGCTTATCAGAGGTGTCCGTTATGAGGGGTTTCACTGTATAAAAAAATCAAAAGAAATAAATTTTGAAACTGGCGCGTCACCCAAAAAAAAAAATTAATTACGTGTAAAGGAATGAGACTTGTTCTTGTTCGTACAGCCAAGAGCTGGCAATAATTACAAAATTCCTCTAATACCGACCAAATGGCTCAGTGGATTGAGTGGTTGCCTTTGGACGGGAAGGTCCCCAGTTCAAGTCCGACTTGGATTGAAATCAGAAAAAGTTTTTCTCTGGTGTGTGTAAATCTTTAGTCTGTGCGCGGGTGATAGGATTGTTGCACTTAAAAACAGTCTAGAAATTGTATTATGGCGAACATTTGTAAGGTTTTCAGGAGAAACACCTCATGTGCTCCATTTCCACACACACACAATGAAGATGTCGTCATATCAATGAGATAATTGTATATTCAGTGGTAACAAAATGGCACAATTTTGCTAATTGGAAGATCAAGATAGGTCTCGCCACAAAGAAGAAGCAAGCAAAGAGAAAACTATACAATTTTACGAATTCACTTAGAACCTATTTAAATTTTCCTTATCATTCTAACAATTATTGATTGAAGAGATCACTGACTACTAATATGAATATTTTAAGTCTTACAACCATAATTCATAATTTTTATTTTTCTTTTTTACAAACGACGCACGTCGACGATACTATGTAGACGTAGAGAGAAAAAAATACCCTCCACATATACGAGTATGTATAATTTATCATTCAACAAAATATTCCACATAAACTATCGACAGTAATGTATTCGGTGTAATGTATTCTTGTTAAAAGCTCTTCATTCGGATACTGTTTGACATTTTTCATAATAATTCATATTTTTCACATAAAAGTCACAACATACATAAACATATACATAAATGCTCAATATGTAATACATAATATCCATACTTCAAGTCTCACAACGAAACCATAGGCTATAATTTCATAACGAAAATTTATGCATTTTATCGGTGAAATCTTATACCGGCAACGATAAAAATGCCAAATATACATATTATCCAACTCTAGAACCTAACCATGTTATTTCCTTTTCCGAAATGAAAATGCTAATTTCATGTGACGATCAATAATCCATTCCTTCGAAAATCACCTGTGTTAAACATTCCCATGCCCATACCCTTTAATGGTTTTTATCGCTCAATGAAACTGTGTTGTGTATATATGTATGTATATAATATCCATTCCATCCCCAAAATTCAGTTAAAAGCTTTAAGCTCATGTATATAATATGTTCAACACACTGAAGTAATACTGCATGGTATTATAGAAGGTGATGGTGGTTTTTTAATGGTGTATATAGAATGAGGATCATTGCCTGGCAGTAGATTTGTTGAATTATTATTTTTTTTTTTTTTTTAATTTTATTTTTGGGATGATTCCCAAACCAAGGGCAAAATATTAAAGCCTTGTTGAGTCCTATAAAGTCTGAACAAAATGAATTTTAGATGTCATAACAAGAAGGGATGTTGATAAATTATGCTAACAACACATTTTCTATTATCCATATAGTACACTAACTGACATTCGGTTGTATACGGTAGTATTTTTTATGTATAATTCCTAATTTCTAGGTGTAAATGCAAAATTTTTGATTTTGTTTTTTAACAACATTTTTATTCACATCATAAGCGGTCATTTTTTACCAAGTATGCAAAAAAATATTGAAAAATAAAAAAGTTATGGACATTTCTTTGTTCGATAAATCACGTGGACATTCAGTTGTATTCTGAAAATTATTATTTTGGGGAGTTTCCTTTGCTCTTTATAATGGCTGCGAGTCGATTTGGCATTAATTCAACAAGCTCTGTGTTGCTTTTTCTGGTATCTTGTTCCATTCTTCTAAAATTTCCTCTTTCAATTAATTTTTTCAAACAAATATATGGATGGCTCGTATTTTCCGGTCTCAATGTTTCCAGAAATGTTCGATCGAGTTCATCTGACCTCTGGAGTGGCGTTTTAATGACTTTTGGACAATTGCCAAGATCGAATGATCCATGCTTTGTTCTTGGGATCAGTATATTGGTAGAAATGGAAAGTGTTCGCCACGCCCAGTTTTCTTTGTTCATAATACCTTCAAGAAAACTACATTTCTTTGTTCATAATACCTACAAGAAAACTTATATTTCCGGCTCTATTGTATCCTATAGCACTCCACACCATTACACTATCACCACTGTTTGACTGTTGCGCACAAATTTTTCACAAAATAGACTCCTTTTTCGTTACACCATACTTTTTTCTTGTCTTGCGATCACTTCGAAGCAACGTAAACTTGCTCTCTTCAATGAATATAACCTTTTTTTAAACCTTAAGGCTTTGATTTTTTATATTTTTTTGCAAAATTCAATCGCCTTTTTTTATTTATTTTGCTTATCAATGGTTTGGGCCGTGCAAACCGTGAATTGGAGCCATTTTTTCGTAAAATTCGTGTAATTGTCTTAGGGTTCACATTAGTACCACTAAAAATAAACAATTTTTTTACCACTTCAACCGCCGTTGCATTTTCTTTTATTTCTAAAATAATACATTTTTGGTCACCCGGTTTTATTTTTCGTGGACCTTATAGGTTAGGAATATTTTCTAACCTGTCCTCTTTATAGTACCCTTTTAACGGTTTAATAATGGAAAATAATGGAAAATTCCAAAAAACCGAATATTATTAATAGAAGTTAATTTACCTTATTTTGAATTTCTTTTAAAAACTGACATTTGCTAGATGAGATTCTTTTGATAAATCAAAAAAAAAAAATTAAGTAAATCGCTGCGCAGTATAATCAGAAGATTAAAAAAAAAGTTTTATAAAAAAATGCGGAGTTCTCCGAAACAATTTGCCGTTTTTGCTTTTCGTATACAATTGAATGTCCATGTGATTTATGTATATCGAACAAAGAAATGTCCATAACTTTTTTATTTTACAATACTTTTTCTGCATATTTGATAAAAAATGACCGCTTATGATGTGAATAAAAATGTTGTTAAAAAACAAAATCAAAAAGTTTGCATTTACACCTAGAAATTAGGAGTTATACATTAAAAATACTACCGTATACAACCGAATGTCAGTTAGTGTATAAATGTATACATATATAAGTAGGTACAGGTGCTTATGTATACATACACGGATGAAACCATATTGCCTAATATTCAAGGAAAATATCAAAATAGTTTTAGAGAGAGAGTACGAAATTTGTAGATATTATATCTACCTACCTATGTATGTACATACATATATATCTATATATACTTTATTAAAGCTACCAAAGTATAAGAGTGATTTATATATGGAAATATAGGTAGATACATACCTTGCATACATACATATGTATGTATATGCTGTGCCAACCTACAGTTTGTATCTGATGGAAATGGGTCAATCGCATTAAATAGGATTAAGCCCAATCACTGGTTGTTAAGATAATCCTTATAGTAGAATTATTTATTTAAGATGTTATATTATACCAGATTTGCACAGACTTTATTGGGATGAGCAATTAATATAATGTATGTCAAGAATGAATGTATGGATATGCGGGGGGCCGTAAGATTATTTGCTCCTCACCACTGAGACCTGAGAGATCTATTGTAAATGTCACTTTTTAAGTTTTATATCCTTAATGAATTTCACCACCCACGAGGAATTGTACTTTTTGATAGTCCACAGATGGGACCGGTAAAGGTGACTGCAGCTCCTTCTTTTGCGAAAACGTCCGCGATTTCATTGGCCGGGATGCCTTCATTGTCCTGGCACCCATGGAAGAGTTAATCTGTTGGTGTTGTTCAGGTTGTATCAGTTTCGTCAAACAGTCCTTAGACAAGCTTAGACTGGACTTTGTATGAGTGCAAGACTTTCAGTGTTGCTCGATGGCTATCTAGTAATATCTATCCAGATTTACTTGTACACACGATTGCCGATTCGAATACAATGGAGTTTTCTCGTAAGGCTGACCAGGACCTTAATCTGGGCTCGTTTATATTTATATCAACTCTGTTCTCAGTATTCGACCAGTCTGTCAACCAGATTACCGCGCCCCTTTCAAATGGAGGGTAATATGATATTCTATATACATATGTACAATGTACATAGCTAACATATTATATGTATGTATGCGTGTATGTGTATGTATAAAATGTGATAGTGCAAATTCTAATAAATCAACATTTTAACAAAAATTTATGGTTTAAGAACATTCTACCTGAGAATATCTGAATATATAATTATATATGTAATCGAGCACACCTCAAGATCGATATATGTACATAATTGTAGGCTTACTTGTATATATGTATTGTATTTATCGTGTCTCATACCATAGTCATACGTAATATGTGAAAATCGTATATGGTAAAGTTAGAAAGTTTTTTTTTTCTGTATTTGTCAACTCTAAAAGGTGACACCCTAGGGGTTTTATTACAATTTTCTATATTTATTCATGCATTAATGTCAAATCACCTCTCAATAGCTTATATGAATTTTATGACTCTCAATGGATCTTGACCGCAAACTAGGTATATACATATGTATATGTATTTGAAAAGACGAAATTGGTATCCACATAATGTACATGTACAATTGTACCTTTGGGTTCATTATTCATTAGGTTTATTTCTGGTGCGGGAAATGTAAAATAACACAAAAATCATTATTTTATAACTACGAGTATAACAAATTGCTTCCACTCTGTATAAAAACAATAAACTGGAAGCCTTGGTTGGATGTTTTTTTCCAATTTTTTTTTTTTTTTTTTTTTCTCCACGTTTCAGAAAATTTTATTCGTAGTAAGTTTCGCTCGCTCGGTTGTAAATACGCGTTGAGCTAGCGGCTTAAAATTTTTGCAGTGGGCAAGCAAATGGAGAGGTAGGGTGGAGAATGGAGAGATAGGATGGAGAATGGTGGGGAAATGTGGGGGAAGTGTGGGGAAGGTTGGGGGAAAGGGGAGAAGAGTGGTGGAAATTGAGAGAAGGTTGGAAAAAGTGAGGAGAGGGTCGGGAAAAGTGGGGGAAGGGTGGGGAAAAGATGGTAAGAAGTGGGGGAAGGGTGTGTGAAAAGTGAGGGACGGTTGGAGAAATGTGGGGAAAAGTGGGAAATGGTTGTTAAGGGTGAGAAAAGGTGAGAAAAGGTAGAGGAAAAATAATTAAGTGTGGAAGCCGCTTAGCTTTTACTTAGCAGCCATTTTTTGTTGGTTTCTTTTCCTTATTTAAAAAATAACTAAAAAGCTTTAAAGTTGTTATTTAAATATTATTATGTCTACACATATACGACTCAAATTGATGAACGGCCCATAATTTAAACACACACACACACACACGTATTGTTATATTTAGGCATGTACCGCTCTTAACACGTGTTTCCTATTCATTCCTAAATATTTATATATATGGAAAACGTAACATTGGGAAATGTACCCTCAAATTTCGGTAATAAATGTACTTCGAAGCTTTGTTGTAATCTTTTTTATACGGTGTTTAGGCCATATACTACGAACGTGTGTACTTTTTTTTGCTTGTTGATTTATTATGTCCGTTCTTAGTTTGACAATTATTACATAACGTAGTCGTAGAGTATATAATATATGAAGCAAAAAAAAGTTGAACCATTAGTCAATGTTCTTTTGTATTTAATAGGAAATATATAACATAATTATTGTATACGTACATTTTATTAATGTAATATTTGTAAATCTATGTACATATATTGTTGAAAATATTTTTCCTAATTTTATCACAATTAAATTTCGTATAGGTACTAAAAAATAAACATTTTAGGAATACGATTATAAAAAATTGCTTTATTAATTCTAAAAAATAATGATTTTGTAAAACAGAATATTAATGGACTAATAAATCAAATTATTTATTTTCTTAACCCTAATCACACCAGGTTATTTTTATGATAAACCAAATATAAAGATATTTTACTTTGTGAGAAAAATTTACGTAGATTTATGATAATGGAAACTATTATTGGTCAATTTTACTTCATATATACATAAGTCAAACATTTATTCAATTAATAATTATAAAAACTTTCCTAAAATAAATGTAACGTCCCTCTCGGGCGCTACAATTATAAATTATAAATAATGTATTAAAATTAAATCTAAATCAAATGTAATTATATTCCGAAATAAATGTCCCTCCGCCATCTATATCAAAACGTAAGTTCAATAGTGTTGAAGACCGGTCAAGGCGAACGAGGCGGAAAGATTGTTAAAGATTGGGAGAGCTCTACGAACGGTTGAACAGAGCAGACGATCTAAGTTTGAAATCAAATAAGTGCGCTTTTGATCAAAGTTTTGGAATAAACAGTTACACAACACAGAAAGTGATTCAACAATAAGATATTCAAAACATACAACAATTATTAAACATATTTAACATAATTACATCATCATTCCTTT
The DNA here is from genome assembly GCA_026745375.1 of Platyura marginata. Classification (NCBI taxonomy): domain Eukaryota; kingdom Metazoa; phylum Arthropoda; class Insecta; order Diptera; family Keroplatidae; genus Platyura; species Platyura marginata. The sequence goes on from JANSTT010017635.1 coordinate 14,006, forward strand.
CATTTATACAAACTATAACATCTTACAATATATAACATCTATAGTATCTACAACACCAATTACATCCTTTGCACTCACGTCACGTCTACATAATCTAAGTTAACCGCAACAGAAGTTCTGGAGACCGATCGGATTCAAATACAGAGAAGTTACATATGTGCCTTAGATATTACACAAGTAAATTATTATTATAATAAATTATTAACTAAATATTTGCGATTTTGAATTAAAGGTAATAAGTGGTGACTCGGGAGCCAGGGACATTACATAAAATGTGACCCAAAGTCACAACCTGGTGTGATTAGGGTTAATTAAATTTTTTAATTCGATTTTTTTATATGTAGGTATGTATTCGCTAGAGACTTCTGATAATTATTGATCCCATCATCGTCAGACTATTTAAAAAAAAATCTTTGGTCATTTTGATGGAAGAAAATGAAAAAAAAAATCTTTAATATTTAATTATTGGCAAAAAATGCTGGAAAGGTTTTCTTTAAAATTAATTGATTGTTTATGGATAAGTAATGTTCTAAAAGAAATTTTTTTGTTATGAAAAAAAAAATCCATATCCCTCATTTAACCCATTAGCACCCATAGTGTACTCATGCGAGTACAAGCATGTTATGATCTGTCTGAGTAATGACTTCTCAGAAAAGTTTAGTTGATCTGTCCATTGTCCTCAAACCACGACACGCTCTCTCTTATCACAAATTGAAAAGAAAATGTTAATAAATTTTTATATTTATATTTTCATGTTGTTTCTTTGAGCAAAATATATTTGCAAAAATAGCTACGTTAAATAATTTGGGCATTAATGGGTCAAAAAGTTGATAAAAAGATGATAATCAAAATATCCATAACAACACAATTTTGAAACATTAAAAAATTATTGTGAAGCCAATAATTATTAAAAGAAAATATATGCTAAAAGCAATTTAAAAAAAAAACTTAAAATAATTATGGTCATAAAATAGAATGACCCTCAAAATTAAAATTTGGCAATATTATCAACCCATACCCATACACCTTACATTTTAACCCCATGATTTTTTTATTTGTTTTTTTTTTTAAATGTAATGATAAAATAGCATTATTTATCTTCAAAACAAGACATAGAGGTTGTCAAATTCTATTACCGATATATTAGAATATTTTAAAAAATGTCGGTTACACCAAAAAATCTTTGAAAAAAGTATTTAAAAATTACTTATTTTCCACATAAAAAATATTATATAAATAAACTATCGAAAAATGTGAGATCTTATCTGAGATTCACATTTATGTACATATTTATGTAAGTATATATATTTATGTATGTATTATTAATGTAAAAGCAAAAATATTCAATGGAGTTAAATTATCAAAATCATAAATCTTCATTTAACGCATAATGTTATTCATGATATCATAGCTTTATAATACGTGTGTAAGTGTGAACGTATCAAATTGAAAGTAAATTTATCAACGTCAATGTAACAAAATTTTTACAAATTTCAAATTCAAAAAATTAGATATGATAAATTATGCTAAAACATTGAATGCTCTCCAAAAGTGTTTATCCATTTATTTCAATGCGCAAGAAAAAAAAAAAAAAAAAAAACTCTTAAACTAATCAAATCTGGTTGAAACATAATAAAATTTATTTCATACCTCTCTTGAGTGAAAATTTAATTTTCTTTGTGCATGAATTTTATTTTAGTCGTGTTGCCAAATTTAAATTATTCTGGTGGTTTTTATTCTTCCAATTTACGACTTTCATAAAATTTACGATATCTTAGAATTTAACTAGAAAACCGAATGTAGTACTTCTCTCTCTATATATATATATATATATATATGTACAAGAGGGAATTATTTTATTGGTGTTATACGACAATAGAGTACTGGGGAAGTAGCAAAACTTCATTAAAATAATATGTTTTTTGAATTTATTATTTCTTTTTCGTTTTATATAGGATTTTTTTTTATATGCGTTGTATTTGAAATAGAAAGAACAATTAATATTTTATAATAGAGTTTATGGTAATGCTTTAATAGAGCTTTTATGTTAACGATATTTTTATTTGAGGAAATTCAAAATTACAATAATCAGAATTTTACCCTTAATCAAAATGTTAATGTCTTTATTATACAGTATTGTTTTTTCGTATTAAATGTAGGTAACTAATATTAAGTAGAACTATTTTTAGTAAAACACGTTTCAGATTAGAAACAGAGATACATATTTTCAATCGTACATAATTTATATGAAAAAGGCTTTTATTTTTCGTTTTTTTACCCAAATTTCACTCATTTTTTCGACTATAAAAAAAAAGTTATTGTCCAAAAAAAAAATCCTTCGTTCAA
>JANSTT010017636.1:0-16349 GCA_026745375.1 Platyura marginata
AAATTTTGAAAATTTCTACAGAAAACCAAAGCTTTCACTTTATATTTCATATACCAATAGTGGAAGCAAAATTTAAAACTGAAAGCATATTTAAATAAACGAGCAAAAGAAAATATTAAAGAAAATATAATATGTATATAATGTTTTCGACATTTTGTTGTTTAGTATGTATATAAAAAATTTGTATGGGAGGGGGTGGGGGAATTTTGCCCAATTGCAATCCCCGCCGTGCTAGACATATTTAAACCAATCAAAAAAAAAATTTAAGCTTCTAACTCAACGCGTTTTTTAGTTATCGTGTCTACGAGCGAGCGAGCGAGCGATCCGAGACCAAAATTTGTATTGCATTTTTTTGTTTCACAACTTCCAATTCGTGGAGAAAAAACGCAAAAAAAAATTCAAATTATCAAAGTGAAACCAAACCAAAAACCCATTTTTAATAATAATAAAATGATTGTTATGCATTTAATTTATGAAAGAAAATCGTGTTTTCGAACAAAAAATCTTACTTTCGAATGTTAGTGAAACCATTTTGTGTATAATTTAACTACATGTGCACAAAAATATGTTAATTTTGTCAAAACGATAATAATGCACTAAAGTTAAGTCGACACAAATGAAAGACAATCCGAAAATCTCAAACTATTTACAAAATTCAAAAGTTTTTGAATTTTTCGAACAGGCAAATTATTAAACCGAAATTCCATGACCAATCTGTAATTTTTACATGTAAAATGACACCAAATGCGTAAATCCTGTAAAACCCTTCAACCACCATACACATCGTTATGGGAGCCTTGCAGTTCAATTAGCAGCAATTTAAAAAAATTATTTGCTCCGCAAAATTGAATGGAAATTTTCATTGAAAACATATTTTCAAGGGTTTCTCATCAATTTGATGCTTATTGGGCCCGCGCTAAGAAAAACTTTTCAACTTTTCAACTTTCCAACCAAAAAAATAAAAAATGCTGGTTACGTGGTTTTTTTCAGCTTGAGGTCTCGATAGCTCACGAAAAGGTTTTCCTTTTCCTTCACTATTTGATTGCGCCAGTATGTAGATTAAACAAAATTCTAATGTCACTACACAACACCACTATTCAATAATGGCGCTATGATCGTGTTCAAGTACATTTTCAGGATTTTATATCGCATCTGGTTGGCAACACAAAATTTGACAATTTTATTGTTTGTATCACGCATCGTTCGTGCGATCGAAACTAGCGCCATTGTTGTATAGTGATGGAAATTACTATTATACCATTTACCATCGACATTCCGTCAATATATAATTAGCAACGAGACGTCCAAAATAAACAAAACCAATATTTAAATAAAAATATATCCTATTAAAGGGTCCAGCAGAAATATTTACGTCTAAAAATGACAGACAACACTAACGAAATAATTTCGACATGGAAAACACCCGATGAGGTACGTTCTTCGTTTATTTATTTCTCTCAGTGCTCATTGTTGACAAACTATGTTTTATCTCCCGCAGGTCATGCGCTTACAATCGGCTTCCCGTCTCAAAAATAAACAAAAAGCCCTACAAGCTAGACTACAAAAACCAATAAACCATATAGTTCCAAACATCGAATCAAGAGGAACAGTTCAGAAGCGAAAGAATCCATTTGCACAGTATGTTGAGTGTTCCTTTTCTTTTTTGGCTTTGTTTTGGGGACTGATTGATTGATAAATTGTAGGAAATCCGATAATGATGGTTTGAAAAAACAAAAATACATTCCATCATTCGAATCAGATATCAGCAATGAAGATTCCATTTTTAAGCTTCTGTCACCGAACCCATTTCAACCAGAAATTATTACTCCGATTGTGGTCACATCGAAATTGCACACAAATCCAACCTCTCTGAATGCCGCTCTGCCACACGAGAATAAAGAAGAAGAAGAAATTGGCACAATCGAACAGAAGCCAACAAACTATGTGCCTGTCGATTGGAGTCTCAAGACTAAATTGCGCATCCTAAGCAAAACGGCAATTCCCGGAAATAGTCTTAAAACAAGTCAAGAAGCTAGTGGGATTACCAGGTTTTTATTGATTTTCCATCAATTTTTAGTAAATTATTTACCCCCATCCATTTCTAGTTTTGTGCGCTGTCTAAATTCAGCCACATCATCAACTGGCTTAGATATTTCGCCAGGAGCACGTTTCCATCAAAGCACCCTATACTGGCAACATCCCACTTTACCGTGGCTAACTCTATTCCCGCGAAATGCTAAGGCGAACAGTGACTTTGTACTTGGCGAAACGGAACGAACAGCACTGGCCAGTGAATGGTCGATCAGTTTCAAAACTTTGTTCCAATTACTGAGGGCCAGACAGTGTCCGTATTTTTATCTGTGCGCCAATAATTTCACAATTCTATTTCGGGCAGCAGGGATTGGCGGACGTGTTGAGACTCATGCTTTGCTGACGCCTACAACTCGTGGTATGCGGGCCGCCCTCAAACAGGAGGACATTGAATTTACGATGCCATTAAAATTGTCGAATGGATCACAAAATAAATCAGTGGACCACGACTCGTCTTCTTGCGTTAGTTTTAGTGAAAATCCGAATGCACCGAATCGAACAGACGACGATGATGATGATGAAGATCCAGAAGAGTGGTTAGCAAGTCTTGGCATTGAAGATGCCGAAATTAAGAAAATAAGCTCAACGCACAGTCGTTCGGTTCTGAATAAGGAATGTGCCGAAGATTTCAGTGATCATTCGATTATATTCATTGAGGGTGTTGAGTGTCAGGCTCTGTTCAATTTCTTATTGAATTCTAAAAGTATTACGGCCAAAGTTGGCCGATTGGCTGGTGTTCCACCGACGCTTCTGTCACCGGTGTCATTTGCGGGCGCTACACTTCGATATCTACAAATTCGTTCGTCCAAGGTCCGTGTGGACCATGTCGATTATGAGAGTATGGAATTGAAAGGTGTCATATTGCCACATGTATTGCCTTATCTGTGCAGTTTGCTTAAGGAGACGAAGGAGACATTCAGTGGGTCGATGACTAGTGCCTCGAATACAATTTCTTTATGTAAAGCGTCGCAGAAACTCATTGAAGGTAAGATTTTGGTAAATTACAATCCGGTTCTGTCCTAAATAACTTCCACTTTCAAAATTTTTATTTATTGATAAACGCTCCACAACTTTCGAAAATTCTAAAAGATCCAACGTCAATCCTCAAATCATTCAAAAATTCAAGTGGCACTTCCCTTCCTCAGACTAATCGCACGAACTATGACTAATATGCTGGATGTGCAGAGAACAGTTGACTCAGGAGACGATAGTGTCAATCACTCTTTGTTCCTTTCTCTAAATTTCATCAGTCTCATAATTCTCCAACACCCTTCCTTGGGAATGTCATTTCTGCGTCGGGAAGATTGATATCGCCTATTAGAATCGATGACCAAGATGCTCGGATGACTTTTCTAGAATAGCAGTGTCCCTGGCCCCTAGTTGAGGAAGGATATACAGAAAAATGTTGAGCCCTGGAATTCACTAAGAGAAAAGTATCGAACTATCAAAAGCCTACGAACATGGCTGGAACAGAGCAAATGGAACTTCATTAAGATTTGTTTAAGAAGAAATTAGTGAATCTTGTCGTGTTACTATAGATATCGAACCAGTTTTGTAGTCTTCCATATAGAATACTGATAAGTCGCGGATCACTGTACTTTTATCTGATGGAAAAACTAACAGAACATTGAGAACAGAATTGCTCTAGGTGGAACGCACAAACATAGGACAAATCTAATAAGAGGATTGCCTCATGCCTCATTCGATAGAATATATCCAATTTCTTATTTTTTGTACTTTCAGATCTAAACAAAGAAAACCACCAAGAAACATCCGATCATGTATTTGGCCGTGCAAATCTATCCGACTGTGGTATGCTGCCGAACATTCTGGAATCCTTTTGCCGCATTAGCGATGATGCTGTCCGCAATCTAGAGCGAATATGCTACAATAAGGAAAACGATGGCTATACCTGGTCTTAGCTTAAATGTTTTTTTTTATTGAATTTGTTATTTTATTTATAGAAAATATGAGAAATAAGAAGAAACGAGAACTGACTAGTCCTTCCTTTATGTATCGATAATTATCAATTCGTCAATGTTCCAATCCTCATACGAATGATCTGGCAAATACCGTCTGATTATGATTGGAATTTTCCGTTGTTTCAATTCCTTCATAGCTATCTGAAGTGGATCAGTTTCGCCTTCCAGTTCGACCATTATTGGTGCGCACATTGCAATTTGTAACGCTCTCGTCCCTAATACCCGTGCTCTTTCGTATCTTTTTTTTTTGTTGTGGGTGTAAAAGAATTTTTTGAAAATTTTTTTTTATTTAAATTCTAAATCATACTTTGTCATATATTTGGTGGTGATTCGTTTATTTTTGGGTACTCCCCCGCCCGTTTGACCTGGTGCAATAATTTCGAAATTTTCCGCCTCCTCATCCTGATTTAAGTCGTCAATGTTGTCATCGTCCTCAACATCATCAAAATCATCTCCGCCGACTCTAAAATTTTAGGTTTTTTTTCTTTTATTCTATATTTTATTCTTAGAAATTTAAGATGTTCTACAAAGCAACGCAGGGAAAGCCTCCAATAAGTGAAATTTAATATCGAAATTGTATCATATGCAAAATGAGAATGGACAATACCAATTTAAATGACTTTTATTGTAAATAATAAATATGAGAAATTGTTATTTTTAATAAATACATCGAAAAAAACATAAAGTTTATATATATTTTAATCTTTATAATATATAATTTTAATCTTTGTTAATACTTACTCATCATGATCAAATTCACCGTCTTCCATAACAATTACTTTTAAAACACAATTTATTTATTGCATAAATCTTTTTTTATTTTTCAAGCGCCAGCGAGCACTAAAAATGCTAAACAAAAATGATTTTTCAGCGAATGGCTGGCTGTGACAAATATTTTTGTAATAATAAAGCAAAATGGCGAATGACTTCGTTCACTTGGTATAATAAATTTACATATAATAGCCAGTCTATGCGTTTTTTCCCTAGTGATGGGCAAAATTGTTTAATTTGGTGATTCGTTCTGACTAAATCGTTCATTTCTGGTGAACGATATAAATAAGGTTGTTTGTTCGTTCATTTGTATAATGTTTTCTGAATAAATATACAATTTTTCATGAGAGCAACAACTACAATTTTTTTACATGATGATAATTTTTTTTTCATTACATTTCTACATTAAAATATGCAACCCTCAATGTAATTATAATACAGTGCTATCATTTGTGACCAACGGTTCGGTCTTATTATCTTATTACTTAAAATAGTTCGTTTATTAAAATATGAAACCATCGATCGTTCGTTCAATGTTGTCCACATTTTTTCATAAAGTGTGAACAAATCGATTATAAAATAAAAACACGTTCACAACTGAACGAATGACCGATATTTTAATATTTAACTGAAGGAACGGTTTTTGGTCACGAACGACACAACACTATATCCATATATCAGTGAACACAACCTATCCGTTATCGCTAAATTCCATTTCAAGTGTTTCAGAAAGTAAATGTCATCCGAAAAATTCATTTCCATTTCATTTAGTTCATTTTTGCACCTTGTATTGTACGGTTCGGTTCTGTTTAATAATCTGAAGGTAAAATTGTACAGTTCAAGAAGTCTATCCAGCTACCTGTCGCACACAACACGCACCCAAGTCTAAGCACATTGTTAACAAACAACAAAACAAAAAAAACATCAAAATTTAAATAAAAATCAATTCCATCACCATCAACTAACTAAAAGATAGAGAAGAATAAAAAAAAGGAAAACCTTCAGCCAAACAAAATGTCTGAAACAAAAATGTACACTTTAGCAGAGATTGCGACACACAATTCCACCAATAGTGCGTGGCTTGTGATTCACAATAACATCTATGATGTGACGGAGTTTTTAAATGAGGTAAGCAACTTTACTACATTTTATTACTTATTACTTAACTTAAATTCAAGTAGTTGGACCTTAGTAAGAAAATTTGCTTATCATCATCGCATTGGTTGTTTTGCGGCACTGTATAATGATAACCACTTATCAATCCACAGAGCTTCGATTTTTTTTTAAGAAATATTTATAGATATTGTGCCAGTGGTTGGATGTATTGTTATCATACATTTTCTTAGTACATATTAAGCTTTTAGAAACCGCAAAGAAGACAACAACAACACTTGACTATAATCTCAGATATAATTTTTCGATTTGTATTTGTGTGTGCGATGATAGTCCGATTATAAAATGCAAATCATTTTCAATTGCGAAATACGCCAAATGTTTGGTAAAATCTACTTAAATCTATCTTTGGGAAGTGGGATTGCTCAATTTTTTTTTATGTCTTTGTCCATTTTTGAACCCACTCCAATCTCTAGTGAACATCTTATCTATTTCTATTTAACTTCTGTACCAAACGGAATGTACATTTGAATGACCTTTGACTTTTCAATGGCAATTATTTAAATGTACTTTACTTAACTTACAATATACGATCAGTGTCAATCAATGACGTTACAAAAAAACATGAGATACGATAAGAAGCAATAAGACGGTCATATTTTTGGAAAGGGAATATTTCTCACTTATTACTAGACAAAAATTTTATTTTTTTTTTATCGAAATATCTTTGTTGCCGCTTCAAAAAAAGATTTTCTATAAGAAGTTCGTACCTACCTTCTTAATTTATGTGCTAAAAGATAACGAAAACGCGATTGGTTGCAAAAATGTAGCTGATCTCAATATCCTCTGTATAAGCGTAAAACTTTGCAACTGAATTGTGTGTACAAGATTCATTTACATTACAGAGAATGTTCAACTTTCTTTGATGTTTTTTTTTATCTTTATTTAATGTAGGAACAACTAATCTTTACACTTTGTTGCACTAAATCATCAATATTTATAATCGAGACGACTTGAGTGTTCATTTCGTTTCGGTTTTATTTGGCACAATTAAATCCAGACTGATAATTAATATTGGGATCTGATTTCAGCTAAAGTTGGCACAATTCATACATCATCAGTTTTTGTTTTCAATGAAGACCCCCCCCCATTACCAATAATTGTAGTATTCGTAGACAGTATCTACATACATAGAGATGCCAAGGTTCATAGCGATATGTAAAAAAAAACAATTATACACAGAGTTAGATTGGGAGTTGGAAAGCCATGTATTTTTTTTTTTTTGGGACATTAATCGAATATTTGTCGCGGGTTGAAGATTTAACCTAAATTAAAAGAATTTTACAAAATAATTGATAGGGCGGCGATAATTACAAATTTATGTTTTCTCTATATTTATGTTTAATAGCATTGGATAGACAGGGAATGGGGTGTAACATCGAAAAGTATTGTTTTCCATTCAAATTCTTCGTATAATTATAGTAAACATTCATTAAATAATCATTATTGTGTAATGTATGTGTAGATATGACCTAATGGGTTGATTTCCACAGCCATAAAATTCTTTATTATGCATGAGCTGAGTTTATTTTTATTTTTTTTGTTGTTGTTATGGTTTGATCAATTCCGGTCATTAGAAATGCGATGTAATTGTTTGCGTTAATATATTAACACAACTACACGTCTCTTCAGGGTTCTTATCTCATTAGGTTTGACGACATTGGGCACATTTTCTTCATTTTCGATACAAATCCTCTGTAGTTGTATAGAAATAAATGAGTATTAAAGTGTATATTTCATGTTAAAACATGCTCCATCAGAAACTACAAAAAAAACCAAAAAACTTTCCACTTGGATGATCCAAATATCCATCCATGAATTGGTGAATAAAATCAAGATGGCGCGAACTACTGACCAATTTCATAAAAATTTCTTAAACAAACATTAAAATTATGCGTGAAAGGCCTTAGAGAGACAATAGCAACCGACTCATGCCTTTTCTTGGTAAACCAAACTTTGCCCTTCCTTCCTGTGTTAATGCTTCCCATACAGTTTCTCTGGGAGCAATTATTATGGGATATTTTTTTAGATTAATAGAATTTTTCAATTCTATTTGTTGATCGTATATTTTGGTATTAGTAAATTTTTAATTCGACTTAACGATCTATGGTTATGTACACAGATGAATCTGTGTACTGAATTTTTTAAGTATATAGTGATGCGTTAATATATGACGATCATCTCTATTATGGGATATGTTTAGCAAACTTTGTAAAATTCTTAATCAAATTCAACAGAGGTATACCCGCTTATGATTGCTAGCTATTAACATGAACTATAGTTCTATCAAGCTTTTTCAAGTATATGTTGTGTGTTTTCCAAATAGAAAGACAGCTAAAGGAAACAAATACCATTAGGTACTTAACCCATTCACAAGGCGATAGATTTCTTAAAAGAGGATCCACGAAAATCAAGCATTTTTTTGTGTGTTTATGTTGAAATTGTTCAAACAAATCGGACACAAAGAGACCAAATAATCAGAATTAGCGAAGTGAAGTAAATATATCTTTGTATATTAAAGCTCCGAGTTCCGATCTAAGTCACATCTTAGATCCCAGAACACTGTTCTTTACAAATCCGGTGTCTGAATTGGCCCTATAATGATTTATTTTTATGAGGAACCGCAATGGCTATTTCCTTTTTCTTACTACTAATCCCCCGGATAATACAAATTCTATGTAGATCATTTGTCTTTAGCTTTTTACACCCTGGTGCGTTATGTGTCTCGAATGGGTTAAGTAGATATCGAATAACCTTTGATTAAATACTTTGGAGCCATAAGTACAGATATACTGACATATACATTGGGCGTGGTTAATTAAACGCAGACTTTGGAATTGGAAAAATATGTTTAGGAGATGAACAAAAAAAAACCACTAAAACAAATTGTAAACATTTTTTTTTTGTTTTTTTTATCTTTCACAGAGACGTAGTACAATTTAAAATGTATTGACCTTGACTAAAATTAAAATTTATTCACGAGTAAAATTACTTGCTAAATTAATACTTGGACAAGTTGTTGTTGTTATTATAATTTTAAATACACATGAATAGGCTATATTTGTACCTAACTATACAATCTTTGGGTTATTTAAATTCACTCGTCACCATTAATTTGCGTAAACCGGCAATTTATGATCTGGTCTAGTCAAGGAATAAGAAAATTGTCATTTTTATTTGACCTTAAAAAATATTCTGTCGCAGTTATATTTTTACTACACCCAACAACAACAACAATAGCAACTTGACAGAATTAAATGACTCAACTCACCCTTTGCAATGTGGTCCAACCTATTTCATTGTTCATTATTTTCGGTTGGTAAATTTTTTTTTTAAAGCCAATTTTCATGGCCCATCCCTCCACTCGACGAGGAAGGTGACTAGTGAGTGTGTAGTTCAATAAGCTGGGAACTTGTTCGGCGAGTTATATCAAATCGAATATTACTGTAGAAAGTTACTCAAGACAGAAAAAAACTCCACTTCAATCACTCCACTAAAAAGGCTTCAATCATATAAATTTTGTTTATTTTAATTGTAGAGCAGATTTAATTTCTGTTTTAAAATGGCTACAGACAAACGGCTGGTTTTATCTATATTCTTGGGTAGTAAAGTATAGGACCTAAGTGACAACTTTGTGGTACTCCCGTATTAAAAAAAAAATTAAAATGCAGAGAATCACTTATATAAAATCTGTCCTAAAGAATGAATTACAATTGTCACAGAATGACGAACTAAGTACCAAGAATAACTCCTAGTGATTACACCAGCTACCCTCCCACCCTTGATGGTTATTTTAACGAATATGATTAGATAAACAAATATTTAGTTTTAGTCATATTGTCATAAACTAGATAATAATTTTATTTAGATTTACCTAAAATTTAAAAAGAAAACTATTTCACAACAATAGAGAAGTTTATTTGTTATTTGTCGGCGAAGCTTCCGAAATAGCAAGGGATGATTCTCAGACTTCACCCAAGAACAGGTACAAGTCCCCTGGCATAGAAACAAATATTCTATCAGTGAAATTTGCAATAACATACTATGCGAACCAGAAAGACACCAAGAGGAGAAGGAGGACAAAGTTTTAATTCAGTGAGTGGTCCAACTAAAATGTGGCCCAAGGATTTGGTGTTACCACCACGCACCACCCCTCTATAGACTATAATTAAATTCGAACCACCCCTTCGTTTACAAATGGAAAAGTATCAATAATCGAATAAATCTAATTTTTTTTAGCATCCTGGCGGTGAAGAGGTGCTACTAGAACAATCTGGCAAAGAGGCAACAGAAGCATTCGAAGATGTAGGCCATAGCTCGGACGCTAGAGAAATGATGAAAAAATTTAAAATCGGTGAACTAGTCGAATCGGAACGAACATATTCCGAAGAGAAATCAACACCGGACTGGGCAACAGAAACAAAGGGTGACAAGTAAGTGAATCGCCGTTCATAATTTCGAAATTCAAAAATGGGTGTTTGTTCACAGTTCATACAAGCAATGGTTGCTGCCACTGGTGCTCGGCATATTTGCAACAATTATCTATCGATACTTTTTCGTTCAGCAATAGTTAAATTGATTCGATTTTTCCACAATGAAATGGAAAGCGCCCGTTTAAAGTTTTCAAAATGTTGGTTCTTTTAACATATACATATATATATATTTTGCATTTTATAACTTTGGATACTTGGAGCATTTTTTCTTTCTTTATCTTTTAATTAATAAAATTAAAGCGCCTCCCATCTTCAAAAAAAAATGTCCTTTACCTAAAAGTGACATATTTTTTATAAAATTTTTACAATTTGTTATATATTATTATAATATATATATATATATTAACATTACATATGTTATAAATTGTACACAGGAGAACATTTAGAGTTATACATGCAGACAGTCTGTTCCACAGAAACGTCTCTCCAAAAAAATGCATTAAAAATAACCAAAATAGCTTTCGATTAACATTTATTCTTAATATTTACATTAAAATCTTTTGCACATTTATAACAGTATGGCGTCCATTGTCACCATTTTTGCTTGGCATCTTTTTGTACAACTTTCGCATATTCTGATGGTAGATCTCTCCATATCCACTTCAGTATCAGTATAAGCTGTCGGATGTTATGTCCATGATTTCTTATAATCGTTTATTGTCCAAAAAAGATGGTCATTGGTCTAATCACAATTTAAGTTTTCTTTTGCCCGGCCTAACCGATTTGTGATAAAAGACCTTTTTCCAGTAATTTTGTCTTGCTTGCCTCAAATTTAATGTGGGTTTCTTTTCAAACAGACTATGAAACACTTTATCCTTTCTTTTTGTAATTGTTCTAGTTGAGCAGTGGCAGTTTGTCTAACGGTTCACGTCGTTCAGTAAACCCATTTTAAATAAATATTTAAGCTCACAAAATATTTCTTCAATAAAAGATTAAATTATTAGAATTTACTCTAACGGCTAAAAAATTTGAAATTTGTTAAAAACACCCTTTTTAAGGCGATCCATTGAATAAAAAAATTTAATCGTAAAAATCCCACGTCCTGATACCTGACCTACCTAATTTGAAATTTAACCTAAAAATCCCAGGAAGATCACACGCCATTTTAATGCCTTCATTTAGATACTTTTAGGGTAGACACCTTAGGTATGAACTTACGCTCCGCCACTGTATTTGAGCCCGTCGTTGACGTTGCCATAGTTCTTGTACCGGCTAATACACTTTTTCACAAATGTTTGCGATAATTTTGTCTATTTTGCTGCTTGTTTTACACTTAATTCTTTTGAATCCTGATCCTTTTAGGATGAAGTCACTAGGAAAATCACTTCGAATCGAATTCTAAACAGGTTTCCAAACATACTGAAGAAAAGGTGATAACGCGCGGTAAGTATTTGAATAACGTAAACAATTTACAACTCCGCATATGTATGCATGTGAATGCATTCAAAAAAAATTAAACGAAGACACGTTTCTGTGGAACCGACTGTACATAAATGGTGTGAGATAGGTTTTTGATCAAAACGGAACAGGAATTTCTACATACATACATTATAGTGGATAAAGGTAGTTAGATAGATAGATAGATAGATACATATAGCATGCAATAAATATCATGCAAACGCTCAAAAAAAATAGTTTTTGATTTTATATTTAATTAATAAACCTAACGCATATTACTCGGTTCACGTACCTTAAATATCAGTTTTTTTTTAAATTATACATAAATTGCTTTGGCACAATTTCGGGTTATCAATTTTAATTTAGTGTATAATTCTTAAATAAATATTACATAACCTATAAAAGACGATTTTGTGTTTTGTATTGTTTTAAAGATAAGCATTTTCTATCGATAATTAATTTTATTAATGAACGCATCAGCTCTCCGCTCTAGAGACATAATATCTAAAGACATCAGTCAAATTGGAAAAAAAATTCAAGAGGTCACAATCATACGTTTAGAAATCCGTAAATTGACATTCTAGATGTCTGAATCAGCATGATTAGCATAATTAGCTTTTTCGGCATTTCGTATATAAAATAGCTACACAAAAACATTTTGACAACCTTGAAATAGAGCCACCTACCACAACATAATCTCAACATCATTTCTCCTTCTTTCCAAAAAAAAACCCTAAATACGTAATTACTTAGAAAGCTAAATTGTACGTTCGAGTTGTCTGTAGAGGAATTAAAGCCAAGAAACTGATACCTATACAAAAAGATTAACCCGTTTAAAACAAAGTAATTTCAAATATTTCAGTTCTTAAACAGATTTATTCTCCGGTTTAATATATAAAACTTATGTTTGGTAATCCTTCGAATTTTACATTTCGGTCTTTGTGTTATATTCTTCTGGTATTCCCATTACTGTTCTCTTCGTTGTTCTCCTTGTTATTCTCCCCGTTGGCCTCCCCGTTGGTCTTCCCGTTGGCCTCCCCGTTGGTCTTCCCGTTGGCCTCCCCGTTGGTCTTCCCGTTGGCCTCCCCGTTGGTCTTCCCGTTGGCCTCCCCGTTGGCCTCCCCGTTGGTCTTCCCGTTGGTCTCCCCGTTGGCCTTCTGTTAGTAGTTTCTTCTACTGGCAGATATTCGGTTGTCTCTCTAGTGTTGTGTCCACCTACAGTTAACCCTACCCCCACAGTAATGCCGACCTTGACACCTGATGTAGGTTGTCTTGAATTATTCCAATCATTATCTTCAGTTTCCCAGTAATCTTCCGTTGCGGCTTCACCTTCGTAATCTTCAGCTGTGGCTCCGTTTTCGTAATCTTCAGTTTCATAATCGTATCCGTTTTTAAAGTTATCGTCTTTCGCCCTGTTTGTTTTTAGATTATGTTCTTCACCTAGACTGTCTTCAAAAACATTTTGAATTGTATGAATAAGAATTATTATTAAGTAAAAATCAACGTCTCACCACCACTTTTTACAAAATTAAGCAGCAGACTTAACGTGATAATTTGAAAGAAATACATTTTTCGACTAAAACGGTGTAATTTGTGGGCTCAACATTTAAATTATATTTCAATCGATTACCGATTCGAATAGCATTATTCGCTCGATTTATTAATAAACATTAGTCGTCGTTACACCACGAAATAAAATCGATTTAACCACATCGATCGATTATTTTACAATATTTATAAAAGTCATTAAATTGTTACTTAATCGAGATTAAGCAATATTTTGTTTTCTATTTTTTTGGCTGTTAGAAGTTTTCCGACTGAAAAAATGTTAATATTTTAAACAAAGTGAGATACTCAATATGTAACAACAGATTTTTATATACATCTGAAGAAGATCCCTCTTCTGGATTTATCCGCAGATTCTCCCTCCTCTGAATCCGTATTTTTAGGCTCACCTGGATTCGGTTTACGGTTCCGCCATATCTGAACCCACGTCTTCAGATTCTTAAAAATCTGGCTCGGAATCTAAAAAATCCGGTTCCATCTCTTCTGAATCCGCACCGTAAGGTTCTGCTGAATCATGCTCGGAATATGCAAATTTTGATTCCGCCTTTTCAGAATCCATGTATTTAGGCTTTTATACATCTGGCTCGGGATCTGATGAATCTACTTCCCTCTCTTCTGAACCCCTCAATCTTTAGGTTCTGCTGGAAATTATGATTCCGCGTCTTGAGAACCTATGTTTTAGGCTCTTACACATCTTGCTCGGGATCTGGAGAATCTCTCCTAAGCCTGCATATTCAGATTCTTTTGAATCATGCTCGGAATCTGGAAATTATGATATTACGCCTCTTTTGAATCCATGTCTTCAGGCTCTTCGAAATCCGGCTCGGGTACTGAAGAATCTAATCCCGCAAAACCAAATATTTTTCAAGAAAATTATTAAAAATCCTAGAAATTACACAAAATTGATTGGTAGTCCGTGAAACTTGTCAGTCTATGTTTGAATATTAAGGAACGTTATTATAAAATCCGTCACAACGTTATAATGCCCTTTAATTAATATCATACGGCTACTGGGTATAAAAAACATTCAGTTGTACGCAAATATTTGGACAATCACGCTAAAATAAAATTAATAAAAATTCCAAATAACTGAGAGAATAAGCCAAATTTATTAATTTTCTTCTATGCTATGACGTATTTTTGTTGTAACGTTCACATTGACACGAATAGCCTTCTTAAAGGATATCGCGTGTTTCTTATACTTGATTCGAGGTCCTTAGATTAGGGTTTAATTATAGTCATTACATATTGAGGCGTAGTGGTGAGAAATTGAATTCTGAAAAGTATTTAAATTCCCCAAAACTATGTTCAATAAAATCAATATTCGATGATGATACTGAAGGTACGGTCGTACGGTATTAAAAGAAAGTTTTAATAATTTATAATTTCTTTGATAGACCACATATGGTGACCTATTTTACATATATGGTAAGTATAAGTACACCACCCATAACTTACTAAATTGTTTACTATTATTATTATGTAGTTATATTTTGATTCTCATGAAATTTATGATTGATTCGATTTGTAAATAACTAATGAGAATAATATCGATTTCAGAGGACATAATTTACTTAATTTTATTTAAATATATCCAATACGGGGTTTACTGTGTCTATATTGTACCTACCTACCGACCTACCACCAATTACAAGTAGCTATGTAGATATTGAACTTCCAACATTGACCAATATTTAGCTAACACGCGTCTAAAAACCACTAGCTAGAGATAGTATCGTTGAATCAATTGTTATGTTGATGAAGAAGGTGTATAATATTTATTATCTGGTGTACAGTAATGACCCAAGGTAATATGGCACTGAACCGATAATTCGATACGATATATCGTATTGCATACTTTTTTAAATCCGTATTAGCGTGTATCCTCATCATTTTTGCACAGAATTTGTAATGTCCCTAAAATATTGACAGTTTAGGAGAAAAAAAATTTACCACAAATGTATCACTGGAATTTATTGAAAATGGCCATAAATTAATGTAAAACGTTAATAAATAATAATTTTAAGATCAGATTTTCTATTTTTTCCCTTACTTATCCCTTAGATGAAAGTTCCTAAAAAAATCATATCTCCTAAACCACGTAAGCATTGTTTGGGGAACTTTTTTTCCCCAGGTAGATAGTTCGAATATCTATCAGAAAAAAAAAACATTTGGCCGATAGAGAATAGATTTAAAAACATGTCAGTTAAAGATTTTTTAAAAATCGGAGTATTGCAGTTTAACCTTAAAACTACCTTCAAATTAAAGCTGACCAATGTACGGATCCAACGACGTATAGATATCGGGGTCTATCTCAATGTTTAGTATTAATTATTAATTTTCCAAACTCAAACTTCATTTTTCCTAAATTTTAGCCATTTTGATTGATGTACCAATGTTCTAATATATGACAAATTACTGGAAATGATACTTAATATTTATTTGTTGTACTGGAAAGAAATATTTAGAAATTGTTTTGATCTTTTTCGGATCGTGCAAGTGAAGCCAAAGACTACTTAACCCCTTCAGACCTGGCGCACATTACAATGTACACTCACTTACTACTGCAATATCTGACTTATAATATATTCAAGCTGTGACAAAAACCATTTATACGACTTTGTTTATTCAATATTTTATTAAAAAAAAAAATTTAACTTTCATCTGTTATATTTTTTCCGAAATAAAATGCATTATTGGTGGTGAATACAATGACCGTAGCACGTTGACAGGTAAGTGAACATTTTTTCTATTTTATAGACAAATTTGAAAAGATTTGGAGTTAAAAAAATGATAAGCATGCCTCAGATGGATGACAATAAAGAAGCCACTAGATGCAAGTTGTCAGGTTGTACGGGAACAACACACATTTTTT
>JANSTT010017637.1:0-16347 GCA_026745375.1 Platyura marginata
TGTACGATTTTCATGTCTCCTACAACGCGATTTCTTATAACGCGGTCTTTTCTAGGAACGTATCTACCGCGTTGTAGCAGGCCTACCTGTACATACATATGGTGAACGGCTGAAGCAACATTAAAACAATAGAAGGTAGTTTTCAAAATTAGCATGTGAATGGATTAGATAATTTTTCTGAAACCTCTCTAATTAGTGGTTTATTGTTGATTAGTCAATAAAGTAGCGATTTTAATCATATTAATTGTAATACATATTTCGTTATTCCAAACTCATCAAATGTCTGCCTAAACTTCACTCAAGAAGACATCCAGTCAGTACACAGAAGGGTTCTCAAAGTTGGTATAAAGAATTGTCTAATTTACACTAAAGAAAGATGAATATATCGATGGTTATTTAAGAAACAGTGGTGTTTTTATGAAATAATTTGGGATGTTTTTTGATAGGGTTTTAATCAAATGACCATCGATATGTATGTAGGTGAGAATTTCAATGAGGAACAACTACTTTCGTTCTGATGTATGTATAATAATTGCTAATGGATCATTTTTAATATTTTAAAACATAAATATGAGGTGCAGCAATAGAAACTTGAAAGGAGCTTAAACAAAAATGGGTGTGGCACCCAAACTACCTCCCGAACTAAGAACCGACATTAATATTATGTTAATAAAACGATATTTTACTTGTTATATCAAATATTCGACTAATGAAATTGTTCACAAACAGTGCTGCCGTTTCATGTTTTCGGAAAGTAAGATTTTCTTGTAATCGAGAATAGTATGTCCGTTGGATGGGTAGTATCGTTTGAAATAGTTAATAGCTACTTATTAAGTGGATACACCATCGGCCATTTTCATTTTCAAGCTGAACTAAAGTTAGAAAGCTTTTGACAGCTGACAGCTGAAAATGAGAGAGGTCTGAACGGGACCATGGTTTATAATTTACATTACTAATTTATGCACAAGTCGACGCCGAATTTTTGGAAGTAAAATATAAGTATACATATGTAATATTTTGCTTTGGGGAGTAGTACGGTAGTACCAAAGATCAAAAAGTAGTATCTTCTTACTATCGGAGTACTTTCGGGAGCACTCTTAACAAGTTGCTAATACATGCTTAATAATTTATATGATTTAAAAAGTCTTTCAATATTTTTCGTACAATTCGCACATACAAAAATGTCTTTGATTCTAATTTTAAACTTAACAATAGATTGATAGATAAATATACAGGGTGCGCCATCTAGACAGGGCCTATTGAAATGTTGAATAACTCCGCCATTTTTCAACTTAAAAAATTCCAATTTATGTTTGTCGTTCCGCATACTTAATTTTTTGTTCATGTATTTTAATTAATGTTTGTGTGTTTTGATTTACCAATAAGGCATTACACATTTAAGTGACAAAATAATAGTGAGATTTTGATATATTTCCGGTAATTTATATATCTGACTCTTCTCGTTATAAGGATACCCACAGTTTGTTTAAGTAATAATTTTTTTAAATTTTTAACATTTGTTAGGTTTTTTTTACTGAAACTTGTAATTAAAAGTAACATATCTAAAAAATTAAGCCGACAAATAAATGGTGTCTTAAATGTAACATTTACATTTTTTACCGGTAACCAATTTCATTATTATAGAAGGAAAAGAGCCATAAATAAATTCAAATTAATTTACGATTTTTTATGAACTGCATATAAAACCTTAAACCCTACTTAATCCTACCAATATGTGTCTTTGAGGCACATTTCAATTTAAAAACTCTCCTACTCATTTAATACGTATATTACCGATCGGAAGCTCTATGTATTTTATCATTCGACATTTTTACACACAAAAAAATATTTTAAAAAAACTATACTTTTTATCTACATTTAAATTTAATAAAAATAAAAATTACTGGCATATTAGGGTTAATAAGATTAAAAAGAACAATTTTTAATAATTATGACATTGTCAAATAAATGAATGCCAGTAATTTAAGGCTTAAGTACAAATTATAAGTGATTTCCTTAAAAACCAAATCGAATCATTAACGGCCAAATTATTGTGCAATTAAAATTTTACGATATTTTAAAGGTTGACTGGCTTGAAATCAGATCTATCCAACTTATATACTGACCGAGCTTATTTTAGAAGAATTAATTATTTTTACCCGTGACGCCCACTTGTTGTAAAACATACAAATTAACAATGAAAATTGCATTTTACCTATAGTTGCTTATAGTTTTGCAGGTAAGCCATTCAATTAACCGGATTTGTAGCGAGGTATAGACATCATTAAATAGTACGTAAAAGGTGCTCATTACAAAAATGAAATTTTTATGACCAGCAGTAATGAATATGCAATTGATAATTAACGATTTGTTTTATGAATTTTACAACCAAAAAAAAAAAAAGGTAATGCTTGTTACTTTACGTTTACTCCATAATTATCATTTGAAATTTCCTCTTTATAGAGAATTCCACAAAAAGAAAAAAATTCCTATTTAGTAATTTTCTTTAGGGTAACTGAAATCGCTTATTTGTTAAACCAAAATTATAATTCAATTTTATCAAATCAGAGATATTATTTAAGTTTTTTTGGGATTATAGGGCCAATTCATAGTGATGATTATCAATTTATCATATTCATTCAATAAGTAGATTTTGTACGATATTAATAAATTGTATTAACAATTACGTACGACACGTATTTGTGTGATTTTCTAATTTTCTATTTATTATTGTCTCCTCTGTGTGTTTAATTATTTATTTAATTCTTGATATATTATATCTAACATTGTTTTTCCATTTCAGGTAAGATTTCTATTCAATTGTTTTCCATTTCAATTGCAAATATTTAGGTAAGTAAGTAATTTTTAAGTATTCTCAATATTCTACACAAACCATTTCGACATTTAAGTACTATTCTAATTGAGGACGTTCACAATATCAAACAATGATGATACTGTAATAAAAATAATCGAAAATAATCGCTAACCTGTGTCATTTTTAAATGACCACGACAGTTTTGTTAAATGTTACCGCTGGTCTAAAGTGAAGGTAGTACTAGCGTTGTACGATATAACAAAAAAAAAACTTTAACTGCTGCTTGTTACCACTAGATCTACATTAGCTTGTCATTTCAATTAAAATTTATTTAAATTTTGTAAATACATATGTACGATAATTCTTTAACCACCCTAAAGGCCAACAATTTAACCTGATGTAATATTGTAAAACTATTATTTTTTATGCAGACATTCATACATATCGCTATTATACATATATACGGAGATTTAAAAATGGCGATTTGTGAGTGCTATCAAAATAATCGCAAAGGCAAAGAATTTTTAACTCTAAACTGATTTAATTTGGGAATTATTGCCTTTTTTTATGTGCGATGTGTACAATAAATCAAATCTATAATAATTATACTGAATGCGTCTTTCTTTGTTCATGGGTAAGTACTTTGGAACTCTTTACCGTTTGTTGTGAGAAACCCTAGGGCTAGTGCTACAACGTCGTGTATGTTTTGGTTTGCTCAAAGATCATTCGCAGCCGTTAATCTTTTTTACAATATAATTACCAAATTCCACAAATTCTCAAGAAGTTTTTACTAACATTTAAAGTGTTTCCTTCGTTGAATCGACAACCGGCAGTCATTCAATGAAATAATGTCCTGGGTCAACATTTGTAAGTGGAATCCGACTTACTCGACCCATGTTTCAAACTCCGTAGGAGAGAAAAACACTTTATATTTTACTCTCCGACAGAGATCGAACCCTGGACCTCCCTTTCCAGAGGCATACCTCTATTACTGAGCTATGTGGTTGGTATTCTACATATTCTAATTATTGTATATTAAATATGTATCGAACTAAACGAAACTTTTCCTTTGTTTTTGGCTGCCAGATTAACAGTGACCAATGGCAATTCCATAACTAATAAGTTTTCTATTTTTTTTTTCTTTTAGTTTATTTGATACTATTCTCTATAACTCAAAGTAAAACGCCATTTTTAACCACAACCCATAGGTAGAGAGAGAGGTAACAGAAATTGCATGTTTTATATTGCATCACGCAATAAATTCGATTTTTTTTCTTGTAATAGGCTTTTAGGAGACTTTTTAAAATTAAATCTAAAAATATATTTTACACAGCTAGCTACACAGAGAGCTGTTACTAATATTGTTGTGATTCATATTTTTTATAAAAACATTAAAAAAACAACAAATAAATATTTTTTAGTACGTTGTTAGTTAATTAGACGAATTTTGATCCTTTTTTCAGTTTCAATTCAAATATTCACTGATTTTTCTCCGTGTACAAACAAAACAAATTGAAACTTATCAATTTCTTAAAGTCCGTCGTTTGGTTATGGATATCCACCTGTTGATGGTGTATTCGTATACAAAATCAATACTTATTTGTTAAAAAAAATGTTCTACACATTCGTAACTCGTATTGTATTGATGTTTTCAGGAAAAACATACATGCTTTGACTAATTTATTTATGATTGTTATTGGAGGGAAGTTTTTCAATTTGTAAATTTTTAATTTTTTTTAAGTACATATGTACGAGTATGTACACAATAAATTTATAATAAGATTGTTGTTGATCAAATTAGTTGTTTTCTCCTAAAAAATTCGATTTAATGACTCAAGTTTCTACGTGTCCATCCGACATTCTTGAACGATTTAAAGAACAAAATAATCCTAACACAGGGTTTATGTTATGTCCGACCATTTCTTATTTTTGCCAAAATTCGTTTTGTTGATTATTTCGATAAGGAATAATTTATCCAGGTTTGTTAAGACTAGAACTACTAGACCCGTCATTTTGGCGAAATTTGAAAACAATTGAAGTTCTAAATACATTTTTATAGGCATTTAATGTTGACTTTTATTTATATAAAAAGACGATTATTTATGTACATTCAGTTTCAACCTTCCACCCCTATTCCTGTTTAATTTATATAGAATAAAATACGTAATTTGTTACTGGTAACAAATGTAGGTGTTACACGACGAAAATCAAGTTACATTTACTACAAGAGTATTTGTTACTAATTTTCAACCCAATGGTTCCTAGCCAATTCGCCACTCTGAAATATTTCGAACAATTATGAATATGTCTGGTGATGGGGTTATTTTATGTATCTGTCAAACTGAATTGGGTGGACTCGTATTATGTATTTTGCTACATTTGTTATTTTTGTTCCATTTATTACCAGTTTGTTACCAAAATTTTGGTATCAAATTCGAAAAAAGTGTTACTTTAACAATCCTGAATGTTCCAATTACTAACCTAATTAAATTATTGTTTTCAGAAAAACAGGGTTGATGGTTGAATTATGAAAAAATAAATTGGGTTGGATAAAAATTTGTTATCAATATTTTTCGTTTTTGTCACCAAAAACCCAATTCTCGATACATTAATGAAATTCTAAAACCAATAATAACTGTTGGTTTTAAGGCCAATAATCTGTGACAATGTGACATTTCAATTAAAAAAAAAATATTTTACTTGTGAGCGATTTGTGTTTTTTTATGTTGGAATCAATAATTCTCACGAGTCGCCACTGTGTCTCAAGTTATTATCAGAAAGATAAGTTTTGACTATTGAGATGAACATGAATGAAAGTCCATAGGTTTATAGTTAGATTGTCAAAAACCGCTACAATTTTCAATCATATGTAGGTCTTTCTCATTTGTTCCTTTTATCGTTTTCACGTGCTTCTCTCGCACAACCAACACAATGAAATATTATTGTTATTAATGATACTGACAAATTTGTTAATTTTTATCATATAATGGATTATTTATTACACACGGCACGTATTAATAATTATCGAATGATATCAAAGTGCAAATTATCTTTGTGATAGATTAACTTGATTATTTATTTATTTATTCTTTACTTTGTCTAGTTTTTATATTAGTTCGTTGTTTTTATTTTTTAATTGTAATTTCACAATATTTTTAATAACTAATTTAGTTAAAGAAAAATGTTAATTGTACTTTGTATATGTATACATGTACATATGTATGTAGGTATAGTTAAATATATTAGGGTGCATCGAGAATTTTGATTTGGACATTAGAACATTGTAGCCCCGCGTGATGGATACGCAAAAAAATATGGGTACCTACAATTTTTTTTTATGTCGCCATCTTTCTATTTTTCATTAAAAATGGATATATGTAACTTCGTTAATATTAACAATAGAAGAAAAAATAACTAAACATAATTTATAGATAATTTAAAATACAACAGATTTGATTATAACAAATTATCTGTGGGATAATCGGTTCAAAAGATCTTCAAGAAAAAGGAGCAGCCTCCATTTTAAAAAAATAGCATGACATTTACAACCAAATGTACGGTTATCTACTATGTCATGCTATCTACACATGTTAATATTTACAATATCGAAAAAACAAACTTAATCAAAGTTATAGAACACAAAAAGTTATACTTATATTGTTCTTAACGATTTTTTTGTAAAATGCACTATAATTAACATTATAAAAGAACAATTAAAATATTTTCCATTATCATTACAAATACACTGAACGAAATTTGATTAAAGGCGGGCAAATGATTAAGGCGGCGACATGAAAAAAAAGCACTTTTTTCGAATTTGATACCAAAATTTTGGTAACAAACTGGTAATAAATGGAACAAAAATAACAAATGTAGCAAAATACATAATACGAGTCCACCCAATTCAGTTTGACAGATACATAAAATAACCCCATCACCAGACATATTCATAATTGTTCGAAATATTTCAGAGTGGCGAATTGGCTAGGAACCATTGGGTTGAAAAATAGGTACAAATTTTGGTAACAAATACTCTTGTAGCAAATGTAACTTGATTTTCGTCGTGTAACACCTACATTTTTTTTTGTCCACGAACAACCATCGCGCGGGGATACAATGTTCTAACGTTCAAATCGCAATTTTCGATGCACCCTATTATATATGTATGTTTTATGTATGTATGCATAATAATAACTTTAAAAAAATTGTACAACTTACGTGTAGACCATATTTACAGGTATTTCCCTTAAGAATTTTTAACGTTTACAGAAATATTGAAATTCAACATTTTTTAACTTATATCGAGAGATCAATTAATAGTTAAGCGATGGTGTGTATCTATATTGGAAAGACTGAATGAGACCGAGTATAGTTCAAATGTAAAGAGAGAGAGAGAGAGAGAAAGCACGAAAGAAGAAAATTCATAACAATTATACAATTTACATTATTTGAAATTAATTTATTTTATAAATATGTGTATTACATCTAAAATAAATTATGTTTATATGTTGAAAATCAAATGTGCCCCAAAGGCACGTATTGGTAGGATTAGGGTTAATCTCAATGCCGTTGGCAACTTTAGTGGAACCGGTAGAATGTGCTGCTTGAGCGTGGCGAGTTCAATCTAAGATATTTGATTTGTTAATTTTTTTTTGAGATTCTTTACCATATTATTAGAATTTTGAGCCTACGAGTGGGGAAACAGACGGTGACCAGTCATTGTCATAGAATATTTTTATTTATTTTTCAACTAATTTTTCTTTCTTTTTTTCGATTCGATTTTCGATACATGCTTTCGTAACTTAATTCATAATAAGGCCCTTATTGGTTGATTTTTTAGGAGCGCGTATGAAATTGGTTGGGTAAGGGAAGAAAAGGTAGAAAGCAGAAAGGCGAAATAGAGAAGAGGTAGGGTAGGGAATACAAAACCAATTCGTCGAATAGAAATTGCAACCGATTTTTGATAGGAATGTAACACAAGCTATCGTAAAGACAATTCTTCGCATCGACAATTATTCGTTTTCCCGTTTTATTCGTAAAATACGTACTTTACTATTTTACCCAATTCTTCTTAATTTATCGTATCTTAGCAACTTGTTAGATTTAGCACGTCCACTTTCTGGATGTGATTAGCAGTAATTCTGCATAATAACTAATTCAGTTTGTAAAAATGTTTGTAAAAATAAGTTACCAAGAAATTGTTGCACAAAGAATTCCTCTATATGAGGAATATGATCTGTTACTGTATCTAGTCCCCTCATATACTACCCCAGGTATCCCAGTAGTAGTGCTGTACTTTTTCAATGGTCCTATCATAACGAATGTTATGTTCGAACTTTTTTTTGCCAATTTGTAAATATTTTATTCATTGCTAGTAAAACTTCCATGAACAAATTTTATTTCTTGAAAATCGTCAGGAGAATAGCCCCTATTTCCCTATCCATATGCTAAATAATTACGGCAAATGATACGCTTCGCTAAATATCGGATGGGGCTCGTTCAATGCAGTCTATTTTTTTTTATAAGTATAGAAAAAAAAAGTTTAAATTAATTTCCACGAAACATAAACGAATGAATAAAAAATTTAAATAGGCATTGCATTAATTAGAACAATTAGGTGAGGGGAGTACATAATTTAGATTAAAATTGTTGATTGGATACGTACAAGTTACACATAAAATGAAAATATAATGAATACTAAATTATCTATAAATAAAATGTCATTGACACCAAAAATATTTAAAATGTCGAATAAGTATAGTAGAATGAAGGAAAAAAACGGTAAGACGCGTAAGTTTGATTTTGCATAAATTTATTAATTGTAATGCGTTAAGTACACTGTCGAATTTACAATATCTTCTTTAACCCTTTCATGCATACATTTTTCTGTGGGTTGAAAATTGTCACTCGGGGGTTTTTGGGGTCCCTGATCACGAATCTGAAGTCAAAATTTCAAAATTAAAAATGGCGGATTCAATATGGCAGTCAAAAAAATTAAAATTTATTAGATTCCGCTGAAAATTAGTATGCGTAATCTAATAAATTTTAATTTTTTTGACAGCCATATTGGATCCGCCATTTTGAATTTTGAAATTTTGACTTCAGATTCGTGATCAGCGACCTTAAAAACCCCCGCATACTAATTTTCAGCGTAATCTAATAAATTTTAATTTTTTTGACCTCCATATTGGATCTGCCATTTTGAATTTTTGACTTCAGATTCGTGATCAGCGACCCCAAAAACCTTTATAAAGCCGATTACCGATTTTTTAACTGTAATAGATTTGCCACAGTTACATTTAATCTGTAAAATAGCTACTTTTTTGCTCTTTCTTTATTTATAAAACGCAGTAATTATTTAAAAAAAGCGCATATTATTTTTTTTCATAACAATTAATGTCCTAGGATACTTACGAAATGAATTTAGTCAATACAATTGCATGAAATATATGTTATAATATTAAAAAACTGAATTAGAAAAGGTGTTGCCGTACGGCAACACTATGCAACAAAGGGTTAAGTATGTATGTAAGTATGTACAATGTACATATGGTATATGACGGCAATAAAATGTTTTTTTGCCTAAATCATGTCCTTTAGCTAACCAAATGGCTCAGATGATGGGATCCGCTGTCTTTGGGGTGGGAGGTTCAAGACCGAATAGAACCGACTGAGGCCAGATGGTAGAATTGCACTAAAAAACAGTCTTAATTATGGCATTATCTCAAAAAATGTCGGTGAAATAGCGAAAATTCGTAAGGTTTCCGTAAAAAGAACACCTCAAGTGCGGCAATTTTTCCAGAAAAAATGATGAGCTCATGTCAATTGACATGGCGCTGCACCGTAATCACCGATGAATGAGGAAGAAAATGGATGGAAGTGAAAGCTTTGGCAACGAACAGAACTCGATGGCGGCTATTTGTGAATGGCATATGCTCCTTATGATGATGATGTCAGTTGAAATGTATAAAAAAGAAGAATGTTTAACCCATCTATCGAGGCTTAAGGACGTTCTCTCTCTCTCTCTCTCAATCTAAACATAGCATTATTAATTCTAATAATCCATTGTGTTATATTATTTGAACCAAACAACGCCATAGTTAGTTTATGTGTAAAATTCTTTATTTGCTTTGTTCAATTTGACTTAATCTCTAAACAATGAATTTTATATTGCACAATGTACTTTTATTGTTTAACCTTTAACTAACTACTTAAGTACTTACTCACAAATAAATAAACAGAGACAATCACATCTATAATTTACAAACAAAAGAAAGTAAAGTTGCAGTTGGTCGACAATTAGAAATAGCAAAACAACACTTTTTAAATATGTTAGATTATGCGTCACGCGCTCAAACATGCGCAAACATTTTCTATTATTTTTTATTATTATGTTTTCTTTCTTTTATTTCATTTATGGAAAAATGTTTGCGTTCACGCAATGTTACGGTTGCGTTGTTTATTATTGCCATAAAAACATAGAGCGGTTATTTGTTGGCACAGCTTGAATATTTGTGTTATTTTTATTAATTTTTTTTTTTTTTAAATTGGAAACTTCTTCAAGTGAAAGTTTTTTTTTCGATTTTATTTATTTATTATTTTAATTTACACACGTACGATTTATTGGAATTGCGCATCTCCAAATCGCGTTATTCCAGTTCATACCCACCAAAAAGCTAAGATTATAATTTTTGTTTACAAACAACAAACTAAAATTCACAATAATTCTCGTTAACAGTACTTTAACACAGATAACAAAAAAAAAATCATTAACCGGTTTTTTGGTATATCTTTTGTTGTTGTTACTCTTGCTGATGTGGGGATTGCCTGTTTGAGTGGCGTTCAATTTTTCTTAAAACTTAAATAATAATAATTATTATGGTTTGTTTACATTTAAACGGAAATAAAAATTGTTTGTTTATTTTGCGTGCTGTTATGGGATATTGTTTTTAATTAAACATTGTCAATACCATTTTTTTTCTGTTCTATAAAAAATGTCGCATTTCAAAATAATAGGTTAATAGCTAGACTTTGTTATTGCACAATAAACAAATCATTATTATTATTTTATCAATGCGACACCATTTTGAATTATATTGCGACGCACGTTTTGTTTAATAGATAGGAGTAATGATTTTATTTTATTAGGAATGCTTATTAGAAATACAAAAAAAATAGGTAAACAATATTTAAGTAGGTATGTATATGGTATACAATACATATCTATCCGCAAACGCAACATGAAAATGATTCAGTAATTTCGATTAAATGTTGTCTGAAATTTTTGCGTGGACATTGTGTGTAGTTATGGGTATTCCCAAATAAAGAAAACAAAATATTATTATACAATCAGAAGCTTATTTTGTGACATCTTTGTTTTCTTATCTATGATGAAATTAGGTATTATTTTGGTTTTAAATATATTTCGTTGTAAATAATTACTTACTAAATAAATAGAAATAATTTAATAAAATACAAGACAGTGATGTAGCGTGGATTTTTTTTTTGTCTGTACAAAGTATCCCTAAAATTCTTTATTTGTTAACGTTATTGGTTATATTAACAAATTATACAACTGTTGAATAATCTGATGATGAAAACTTAGTTTTCGAAACGCGTTATTTGTTAAATTATTAAAATTTGTGCACGTAAAAAGGAGTTTGTTTTTTATTTTATTATAGAACGGTTATGTCAAGTTATTGGTTAGTTCACTTCTGATGTATAAAATTATGTCCTGGCCACGCTAACTCAATAGCTCAATAGAGAGAAATAAAAACTGTACGCAGATCCCACCATATCACTCGCTATAGTGTAGTAAATAGTTTGACATAGCAACACAATTTATCATTGTAGTACTAGTACGCATTAAATTAAATTGAACGTAGTTTCCATATGCATACGGTATGAATACACACATACATATGTTTTATACCTACATACGTTCATGTAATAAATGAGAGTAATATTTACTTTTGTAGGATGTTTGTAACCTAAGTTAGGTTAGAGTGGTGGTGCTCATATGTACCCAGTATAGACCACTTTTGGGTCCATAGCTATTCCACGTTACTGTACCTCTGTTTCTGTATCTCTTTTTTGTGTGTGAAAAAATGCAGCACTTTAGGTGTTCTTTTACAAAAACCCTACAAATGCTCGTCATTTCAACTGTCACCTTTAAGCTCTGTCATTTTGAGATAATGCAATTTCAAGACTGTTTTTAAGTGCAATCCAACTACCGGGGTTCAGATTAAAATCAACATACCAGAGAAAAACACTTCATGACCGCCGTTGGACTTGCATTCGCGGCCTACCGCTCCAAAGGCAATAGGCAACCTGTCAATCCTCTAAGTTATTTGGTCGGTAGATATAGTTGCGATTTTTTTTTTCAAATCACCTGTCACATTCAAACAATATTTGAAATATTTACCACCATAGGCGCATTTAGTGCTTTTATGTGGGCTGCAATGAAACATAATATAATTCCTCTTTTATATGTCATGCCATAGATTTATTATATTGTGTCATCATCATTCTAATTTTCTTTTCTACCAACAATAAAAAATATATAACTTTGTCAACCCATCCGCTATTTAAACAAACCTCTTTTTAACCAGCTGTTTTATATTCTTTATTTGCTAGTTTATGTTTCTCTCTATTACTAACTTATATTGTATAATATATCAATCACTATATTTTAATATACTTTATACCAAACCAACTAACTAAGTGTATTTCTAAATGCCAAACCATAGCTCATAGGCAACGACGAAAATTGCCTAATAGTATAGTTTCATAGTTATTTTAAAATGTGGGTGGAAGGCCATCCGTAGACCTTGACTTACATTTATATAAAGTGCTGTAATGATTTTATTTTTTTTCTACAACATTTTTACAACACTAACACATACTGCATTCTCTAGTAGAGTTCTACATTTAAGTAGAGTATTTAAAAGTAGATTTTTGTTGCAATATTGCTGCATTGAGAGGTATCTAATAAATTTAGTGGTCTTGTGGTAAGACTACGTATACTATATTATGTACAACAGAACAGTAAATATGTACGTTTAATGTAGTACGTACATATATATACACATCATGTGATTTATCTTTGTATTTTTCGGAATCTTATTGAGACCGATTTTTTGCCCACAAAAAAATTGTATTTCCCACTTTGTTGATCTAAAGATCTGGCCTGTGTGCTAACTAACCTCTGGATAGGAGACGGGTAATGATACTTTATTCTATTCCAAATGACTAAATTTTACAAGATTTCTTTGTATTTTGATTTCGAGAAGTATTATTACTCCAAGAGACTTCAGTTAACCTCATAACGAATAAGATCACCTTATCGATTATCATTGCGCAGTATTACCATGACTTTTTTAATATATATGCCATGAATTTAAAAAAAAAAAAAAACTAAATACACTAAAACCTCGATTTGCGTTGTTAATTGGTTTTACACAAAGCCGACGCAAATCGAAATAATCTACACTACATAGTATTTGTGTAGGACTTCTTTTAATGGGCATCATATACATACATAAATAAATAATATCATAAAAATTCATAAATTGAGCAAAATTGAAACGCACAATGATTAAAATTTAAAAAAAATAATCTTTGATTCATTCCAACGAATAAAATTAATTAAAGGACTTCATAATTCATTCGTACATATCTAATAATTAATTTGTATTGTAAAATGGAAGAATGAATGAATCGTTGACCGGACTATGGCCTTATTAAGAAACTGTCTAAAGTTTGTTGAACAAAAAAGTTTCTAGGCAAATATCGAAAAACTCTTCCTCTTCTGTGATAATTTTTGGACATTTTCTCTATAAGTGGTTTCGCAGCAATTCAAATGGTCCCATTCATTGTATAGTCCTAAGTATCCATCCTCTCCCCTAAATAATTATTTTCTTTCATTTTTAATTCATAAAATTGCACCCTCGATAAGCCGGCATTGGACAAAACTCTGTCCGGGATTAACGAAGTTCTACTGTAGTTCCTATAGAAAATTGAGTATGCCAGCTGCGACTGCTTACAAATCCGTAATACATATTGGTAAAAATCAATTGGTCTCTAGAAGTTCTCTTAACTAGTTATAATAAGTATATAATAATTGTACTACAAATATAGTTTCAAAAATGAATGAAACAAAACCATTCTCTTTATTAAACATACGAAACTGCATTGCATTTGTCATGTCTCACTTCTTAACTTTTACCTTTAAAAAGAAAATGTCAAAATCAGCTGTGAATGTACATAAGTCACAATTTCATGTTGTCTTTATAATCATTAACATAGTGATATTAATTTTTAATATTCATTTTAAGTCAATTTAAAAGCAGCTGCTGCATGAACATAGAGACAGAAAAAAGTTATGTACAAGTTGTTTATTTTGTGTCGGCTCAAATATCCATAATGAACCGGTATTATTGTAGTGTAGACCTTGGTATTAAATTAGCGGTTGTTTGTAATTGATATACATATTTTAAACTATATAAACAAGGTAAACATACAGTTTTTTTTCTCTTTCTCAAAAGTCAAAAACAAACAACATAATTTTATTTTGTTATTACCTACTCATATGTTAATTTGTTTTATTTGACTCGGCGATTATGTTGTCATTGATGGTTGCGATAACTTTGACATTTAAAAATTACAATCAATTTTTATATTTGTTTTTTTTTTTGTAAGTAGGTATGTTACATAAGTGTATGACATATTTTGAACAAAAAAATGTCACATGCAAAACAATTTAAAAATGTATGTAAGTCTAGACTTAAGACTATAATTTAAGGTTATAATGTCTGTGGGTTAATTGCTTTGTGTGTTTTTTTTAGTATAAATTTATTGAGTTAAATTAAAACTTTCTTTATATGTTCCATCAGATTTTACATTAAAGGTATGAAATTATCACAACACGACAGCTTTAAAGGGTTAAAAATGGCATATCGTCGACCTAGAAAGCAAACCACGTATCAACCACTTTTTCCATAATCTGTATTACCGATATCGATTAAAAAGTATATTTTGAAAAAACTGTTGACACTTGATTTGCTTTATAGGGCGACCGTATGAATAAACCTTATTTACCGATAATAAATTCATTAACCCTGGCATTACTAACGTTCATTTGTATTGCGATATTACTAACGTTGGGTGTGGTTCACCCATAACTTTTAATGTACCTTTCTCAGATCCATACTAGCAAAATTTAAAAATAATTTTTTTTTAAATTGTACAGGTATCCCTCCTATTCCTATAACACGGTCGAAAGGTTCCAACCTAATTAAATGTTGTACGAAACCATGTTGTAGGAGTGTTAGAGTGAAACCGTACTACCCTTTACCGTTTTAGTGGTAAGACTGATCAACAATCTTTGAATTTATATAACTAGGTACTATACAGAACTATGATGAAACACCCTGTATTCGTTATTTATTATTATTACATTTTACATTCAAGTAATAAATAAAAAAACTTTCAACAGTATTATTCAACAAACAATTATTATCTTTGTGTAGTACGTACCGTACCTACATAAGTACATTTTCTCTTTCACTTTAATAATATTCACTCAAGCTACCAATTCTTACATATATTTATTTATGCATAACAATATAATAAAATACACAATTAATATCTATGGTGTGGTACAGTGATTGTGTTACCTCCAAAGTGTTATTTTATTACCTGTACAATACATACATATAGAACAACAGCACATTTATGTTTGTTGCACAAATCGTTCCCGATTATGCAAAAATTAATACGTTACGTTCGCAAAACAAATAAATTTCCTTCACTTTTTTTTAATGAAATCAGGCAAATCTATTGGTTTCGTATAGATATGAATTAGATCCCATGAAAAAGAGATTGGTGTGCATGTAAAAACAACGAAAAATGGTGGGAGAAATAAAATGTTGAGATTTTAATTTAAACTTATAAATTGATTACAATCATCATAAATAACATTTGCATAATGCATACAATGATTCACCAATTAAAACAAAACTTTTTAAGTTTATTGAACAGTTCTTATCTCATCCTCATCATACCGTTTGCCAATCCACGAGTATAATGGGTTATTGCCATTTTAACCCTAATCAAACCAGGCTATTTTTACCTTGATAGGTTGTGCCACTAATTTTAATTTTTATTAAATTTATATGTAGATAAAAAGTTAAAAATTTTATTTTGATTTTTTGTGTGTGTAAAAATGTATAAGGCCTCTGATCGGTAATATACGTATTAAATGAGTAGTAGAGTTTTAAAAAGGAAATGTGTTTTAAAGACACACCTTGGCAGAATTAGGGTTAATAGGATTATAACTTATCGCACACGTGTTACCTACTGTTTTAAGTGGGAATCGAACTATCCGCTTTAAGATCAAACTAACTAATGTACTAATGAAGGTGTCAGTTTGTTTTTTTACAATTACAATGTATGTAAAGAGTGTGCACGAAATAAATGTCGCTACTTATGCGGCTCGTAAAACATGCACAGACATGTTAAATGCGCTAATT